>CM076717.1:22533058-22572058 GCA_038501795.1 Pseudopleuronectes americanus | reverse complement strand
TTGATGTTTAAGCTTTTTTTTTATCGAACACAACATCTGCTTTAACGTCCTGAGACAGAAACACAGCATTTAATCTATAATGGCACAGACCACAAGGGTCTAAACAAGAGTGATGTTGCATTAAAGTTGTATTTCTTGTTATCTCTTTATATCCTGTATATTATTTACTGCAGATAAAAGCAGTGTGTGTTGAGCATGAGCAAGTTGCACTGCTCAAACATTGAATCACTTTTGTCAGTTTTTCCAGTTACACCTGCTGGTTACCGAGTGTAAATATGCGACTAATATCCACATACAGAAGACATCTATTCAAACTTTTAAAACTTAGAGATAAGACCTTAATGTATTGTCGGCCCATATTACACTTTTTGGCCAACAAGATAGTTCTCATATAGTTGAGTTCAACTATATGAGAACTATCTTGTTGGCAGTCACCTACAGCAGTGTATGTCATCACATAGACAGAGCTGTCACGACCAGAGTTTGATTGTGGCACAAGTAAAGACCAGGGGATTATCAGCTGGAGTGCTTTACCTCTTCAATCCCTGTCCAGACGTATGACACACAACTAAAGGCTATGCGGTGGCTGAGGTTTGTTTAATCGAAGACTGCGAAGATATTGGCCACGTTACCCTTTCGAGCACCTTTTCCCTCTCCAAGTAAATATGCACGTTAATGACTAAATAAGCAGGAGATTGTGTTGTTCTGCCCAAGGCCAGAATAGATTGCGCTCGGCTCTATACACACGAGAAGCAATTTACTGTGTTGTGATTTTCTGGGTTTAAAGTGACTTTGGCCTCTCTCTGTATGGTGTCCTCTGCTAAAAGGCTTTACCTCAAATCATTAGCCCAGACATAATGCTCAATAAGAATATATGGGATGTTTTTGGAAAAGAACGATTTAACAAGCATATCAACCATCCTCCATTCAGAAAATATACTTTATATCAAACACACATCACTCTTATTGTACTTTTACTCATCTTATCATTAATCATCACTTTTATCTGCTAGATATTTGTTAATTAGCTCTGATTATAGCAAAGTTGCCTTAAAAAACTATTACAGTTCAGTTTTCACATGACAGAATAATAAATAAATAAATGTCATAACCTAACCACCAGGGGCTGCTCTCAGGCCAGTTACAACTTGTCCAAACTCATATCCCCTGACGTCTAACTAAAATAACCCAGAAACTATGTGCACAGTATATTTATAGATTATGAAATCAGTGAAATATGACATAATTAGAGAAGTAGGGTGATACAGAAGTAACAAGCTTTAGAAAACCTTAAGTATTGTACTCATAGGGTGCAGCTTACATCAGGCTCATAAATGCACTTGTGTAAAGTAAATAACTGCACATTGGAAAGTGACAAACAAATTCTGCATTTATTTCAGGCTCACTTAAAACTATTATGGCAGATACATGCTCCATAAATGAGCAGAAACTCAAAAGGCTCTGAGGTTTCAGTGGGGAACAGTGCAATGAGTCCGCTTCCACTCTACACACCCACAGAAAATTTATATTTTTAGATCAGAGCTACATGAAACATCCACATACTGTACATCATGGTTCTTTTTTGTAATTGTTGGCACCGGAGCAGAAACATACATCTGACTGCCAGCTGCAATATAACACTATCATCTGTACACAGTCATTTACAAAGACTTGTGGGGGTGATATCTGCCATAAATAATTTCAGCAGCACATTTAATTCCAATGCTTGAGTAAAGCAGCAAAATATGGATTCTGCTATATCCTGAAGTGCAAATGAACTTCAGTAGTGTCTTACTTCATCTGACCAGTACTCAAAAAAACAAACGATTGTCAATACTGTCATTTAAGATCAAGACAAGCAGCAAATTTCAACATTGGAGAAGCATGTGAAGTTCCATTATTTTCTGAGAAATGTCAGTTTGGCCGTTTATTTCGCTCTTATCTGTGTTTTACTTTGGTTATTTATCTATTTGTGTTTTGTAAAACGTAAAAAAAGTTTTCAAAAAGCTGTTGCAGTAGATGAACTCTGCTAAATACCAAATTATGATCAGTGTGTTCAATAAAAACAATGAACAAGGAACCATTTTCACACAAGGAAAAGAATAACGTAAGAAACAAATGTAAGCAGTTCATCTGGTTTTATATGAATGATTTGTATATTAATACATTATTACCCTGAACCTCTGTTGGTCACATGATCCTGCAGTATTGGTGACTGATATAATTTGGAATTAAAACATTTAGGTATTCTTCAGATGAATTATAACTGACGGTTTTCCCTTGTGCTTTCTCTGCACCATAGACAGAATTTACAAAGCCGCCAGTCACTTTATATAAAAAAAAGGCTTTAAGGGTTCAAAAATTAAACGTGACAACTGTCAGCCAATCACAGTTAAATATTAATCACTCACACATATGGCCGATCTCTCTGCCCTGGCCGGCCTCTTTCATCTCAGTAGAATAGAGCTTCAAACAGACGACTTGTCTTCCAACTCTTGGGTGTGTTAGAGAGTCCGCAACACAATTTTATTTAATCAAATGTCAACAGACACAGTCTGCATGCTCGCAGAGTTCAATATTAGATGTCACAGATGTTGATGAAAAAAGATGCAAGACACAAACATCATATTAGATTGTTATTTATGTGATGCAGAGGGACTTCCACTCCTCCTCCTCCTCCTCCTCCTCTTTCTTCTTTTCATCAACGTCATTATTCTTTATGTGAAAACTTTTACAGCAGCTCCTCCTTCTGCAGATTAATTCAACGTTTAGTGAAGCAGCTCTGACTTCTCTTCAAAGTCTTGGGTAAAGAGGCAAAAACAATCCTCATAATGACCGAGAAGGTAAAACAGAAAGCAGTTGTCGTGAGCAGAGGTCATTCTAAACTAAATAGTTTGAAAAGATTATCCCGTCACTAAACAGAAAATCTGCTAACCTCTGAATTTACATGTCGAGTAATTCCTATAATGTATCCATGAAATGAGAGACGTCTGGGGGCAGGTGATTATGCCTCAGTGGTTCTTCTTCCTCACTGGGATTTTCACAAGTGACTGGAATTAACATGGCTTCAATTCTCTCCGGCTCATGGCTAATTGAAACAAGTAATCTCCAGAGTTTGCCTTGCACAGTGGGCCCGGGGAGGACTCGGCAGCCTCCTGTGTTATCCTTCCAGCAGACTCAAGGCTGCATACTGGTGCACTGCATCTGAAAGCAGAGCAGGAATGGGTCTCCTGGTGCAAATAACTTTTGTTTCCCATCCTCCACAACTAAATAATTTACTTATTATGCTAACTGCGCTAAACAGAAATAGAGTGGCGGTGTGAGGAGCTGACAGATGGAGCACTGATGCTACGTGGGGTAATAAAAAAAGTTGTAAAACACTGTTCAATTATGTGCGCAAGATAGCTCTGTGATTTCCCTGACTTATACGGTCCCCTGACAGCTCACAGGACCGTCACTCAGTGGAGTCGTCTAGCTGGAATTTGCTCCAACAGTGGTTAAGGATGAATATTCAGGGTCTCAGCTGCTTCGGGGGCCTCACGGAGATCTGACACACTCCCCTCAAAGGACCCTCCCAACCCCTTCCTCTCTAAACACCTCTCTTGATGCGGTGGAGCCCGTCCAACACTCCACAGGTGTGACCCACTCAGACCCGTGAAGGCCTCCACAACCCCGAGAACAGGAGGCAGAAAGAGCAGCTGCGCCAACAGGGAGGCAAAAGGCAGAATTATCACCATGAGGCTTCCATTGGACATCAGGGAAAATGAATCGCCACCTTCTGCAGGTGGCGCTTTAAATGACATATTCTTCTTCGGAAGTGTTCCTGCGACACACTTTCCAGACGTCTGAAAGTTAATGGCCGAAATAAGCCTCCATCGTTCACATTGAGGTCTCAAATAATAACATTCCATGCTCGGTTTAAAACTAATTTCTCGCTTTTTTGCTGGATAACGACATACATAGAAATGTCCTTGGATACACAATACTCTGCTGCAGAATGTGGTGCCTCTCAGTCTGAGTGCAAACACACACATAGGTTTGTGCAGCTATCCTTATTATGACTTAAAATTAAATGATTTGTCGCCGTAATGTTACGTGAATACAGGTTTAGGTCTTGAAAACATGAGTACCTGGACTACACACACACACACACACACACACACACACAAACACACTCCATGACTTACAGAGAACATTTTATTTACTTAAATTGATATCCTGGAGACTCAGCCCTACCTTAACCTGAACCTTTCAAAATGCATTGTATAATGTAATGATTTACATTTTTGTCCCCATAAGGAAGATAAGTCCCCATAATATGACCGATAACCTGATCTAGGTCCCCACAACATGAGTAAAACCTGGACCACACACGCACAGTTGCCTCCATGACTTCAAAGGACATTGCATTGGCTTTCATTGATTTCCTGGCGACCCTAACCATAGTCACTAAACTTAAATCTTAACCTAGCTATAACATTTTTACACCTTTTAAAAACGATTGCATTATTGCTTTTTGTCCCCATAAGACAGACAAGTCGCATAATGTGACTGGGGGTAGGTCCCCACAACACCAGTGATACCACACACACACACACACACACACCCACCCCCAGCATCTAGATTGAGTTTTCGCACTCATGTGATTGGACTTGATATATTCGTCACGGTCCACGCGCACAGACTGAACACACTGCAGCACCTGTAACGTGCGCGACCACCCCAGAAGCATCAAATTTGAAGTAATGACACCAGGACCCTCCTGTCGCCGTCACCGTGGAAATTGAAGCGATTGCCTCGCGTCACACTGCAGATGATTTAATAGTCACAGAATATCATCACATTAAGACATCGCCGTTTTAAACATCGGGGCTAAACGAGAAAAAATTGCTGCGTGTGTAAACGATGTGGAAGAGATGAAATGTGAGTCTGTCAACTTCCATAAGTGTTGATGGCGCCGGAGTTTATTAAGAGTTGGATGTGTGTGATTGACTGAAGACTTTCACAGATGCAAAGGAGGCTGTGTGTGTGTGTGTGTGTGTGTGTCTGTGTGGTCTGTGTGTGTGCAGCCGCTGCCGTAGAGCTGCTGGTAATACATGCTGTAATGTGGCATTCACTCCCCCTTCCACACACACACACACACACACACACCACACACACACACACACACACACCCATTGATGGTGCATTCTCTCCCTGATAAAGGCGGTGTGCTGCGATGCATTCAACATCGATCACTTCCAGCGCGCGTTCCCTCTCCCGTCCATCAGCCGGGGGAAGTGCTCTCGCCTCGGGTACGGGATACGCGTCTCTCCGCTCCACTGTCCCGTAAGAACGCGATCCTCTCGGCGGCGGGGCGGTATCGTGTGTGTGGCTCGGTGCTCTGGAAACCTGGACGTGCCATATATTTATTCTCTACCCGTTCACACACTAAAGAAGTTGGGGGGTGGTGGGTGGGTGGGAGTGCGGTGGTGGGGGGGACTTGAGACTTTCAGCACCACTTTCTCCGTGGACAGCGCTCGCTACGGTTCCGGCGCATCGACGCAGCCTCGGAATTGCGCGTGGATTCCCTCTGGATTTACTATTGAGAAACACTGTTCACATGTTGATCTGAGGAAAGAGGAGAAGGAACAAACCCACCAGCTTTCTTCTTATTTATTTTAACCCCCCCTCCATTGCCGAGGAAACCCCCCCTCCTCAGCCCGAGCGAAGCAGTCGACAAGATACGATTTTTTTTTCCCTTTTGGATATGGGTCACTTCTTATAATGCATAAAAAGGGATTCCTCGTGTCGTGCACGGGCAGGATGAAGGGGTAAGTGCAGCCACCCAGCCTGCAACCAAAGTGGGTCATCTACCGCGATCAAGTGTTTAGAACAGAAAACGTCGTGACATCAATTTACTTCATCCTCAAGACGGAGTAGTAGAGTCAAGAAGGGAACGATGCGATTCTTAAAGGAGGGTGCATGCAAAAACAAAAACTGTTTAAATGCCTGAAAATGATGATTGATTCGTGGCAGCTTCTGAAAAGTAGATGCGTGTGTATGTGTACGTTGCCTATCGGGAGTGCAACGCCCAGGACTGTGCATGCATTGATTGTTTTTTTACGCGTTGTCGGTGGAGCTTCTCGGACGCTGCTGCGCCGCACACACACCACACACACACACACACACACACACACACACACACACACACACGCCTCAAGTCGCAGAAAATAAGATTACAACCCCCCCCCCAAAAAGAGTCAATATCCCAACTGCTGCAGCTTCAAGGTTTTAAATGCAATTGTGGTTAAATTTCTAAAAGCACATATTGGATAGAATTGTGCGTGTGTATGCAACAACGGGATGCAAACAGGCGCAGCTCCCCCACATTCATCTCATCCCAACCTCCCTTCTTCTCTCCGTGTGTCTTCCCCCCCAGCCCTGGAACAAGTTGAGTCACGTACAGGGGGGGTGGGGAGTGGGGGCATCCTGGTTGGGTGGTTCTTTGCGAGTGTCTGCCGGGGCAGGGGTTGGCCCGGGGGATGGCTGGTTGGTATTTGGGGTGGGGGGGAACTATCGATTGTCAGTCACTGTGCTGTGCAGATGTGCAACCCCCTGGCACTGGAGGCGTGATTTTGAGAAGGCATATGGAAGTGCTGATATGAGGCTGCTGCTGAGGCCCCCCCCCCAGAGCCAACTTTAATAGGCTACTTGAGCATGCACGGCTGTAACTCCGAGGCCATTCGTTCGGTTGACAGGGATGAACATTGTGCTTTAACTTGCATGTACGCAGTTTGTCTGTCGGCACACAAAGCGATGTGTGAGATGCTCGTCAAGGTTCCTACAAGATACAACATCTTCACCTGACTCATGAAGAGGATCGTTATTTAATATCGCTTCCATTTCACAGGCTATACTCTCCCTCAGGCCTTATTTGTGGGACCAGAGATTAGCTCTGTGCTATCTTACTCTCATAGCTTCAATTCAAAGTGTGTGTGTGTGTGTGTGTGTGGGGGGTGGGTGCTCTTGTGTGATTACAGCCAAATATGCCATTGTCTGCATTCCCTCTGAACTTGCAGCCAAGAGGGGAACCGTTCCTCATATCACTGGGTAATTATCTAAAGAGTCTGACTCAGCAGAAGAGAGGTTTTGTAATTCGGTTTCACCAGCCTCCGAGCTCTCGTGGGATACATTTTAGGTCTTGCGTTGGGTTTATTCTTGTTGGCATGTGCCTCACAACTGCAGTGACTGATAGCCTTACCTGGAATCTAGCTACAAAGCGCGCTTAAGAAATCTCCCCCAGAGAGAGATTGGGAGGAATACTCCATATGTGTAGATCGTAGCCGGGCTGGAGGTGCAGGGCTTATTCAGAAAAGCCTTAGATTTACTTTTCCCAGCTTTGCCTGGCTTATCTTGTCCTGCAAGTTAGTTTAGCAAGTGCAGACTCAGCATTAGACCCCGGGTTTTTCGCTCGCTGCTAAGTTCTCATATGTCATGGACCAGAGTGTATAAGCAGCTATGAGGAGATACAGTAGCACTGCTTCAGTCTCTTGCTTAATAATACACAAGCACACAGTAGCATGTTGTAGCTTGGCCAGAGGATACAAAGGCTTCTTTACATTTCAGGCCGTTGGCAACAGGGTCATTTAATGAACACATCACATTCACTTGATGGATGATCAAAGCGATTGAAATCATTTCAGGGTGGTGGTGGTGGTGCAGAGAGAGACTCCCCACACCATCTTTCACTGTAGCTGCCGCATGGATCCAAGAACAAGAATGCAAGAAACCCACGTGTTGTGCTCGGCTTCCCAGAACAGAACCCGTGGTTAAATTCCCGACAGACCGCCGTTGTTCCCCTTTCACAAAGCCTCGTGCTGGAAACCGGGGAAGCTCGTGCCCGGTGGTGGTGTGCAGAGCCCAGGTTTCAGCCACGTTCTCCTCCTGGCAGACGCCATCTGCTCACTGGGGAGGTTTTCCAAACAATCCCATATTAAAGGCAGCGGACTTGAGAAACATGGCAACACTACAAACACTGCATCCTCAGGTTTTTTCCTTCAGTATAAAATAAAAAACAGGTCACTTAACTTGGGAAAAGAAGGGAAAATACCTAAGTAAACACATAGCTGAATAAAATGTTGTGTTTATGTATTTAAGTATTTATGTATTTATATATATATATATAAAAATATATATACTCTTACATAAACCAACCAGCAGCTATCTGGTTTAATGTGGGGGGCCAATTGTTCATGAGTGTGTCTTTTATTTGTAGATTTGATGCTTAGATTTTGTATGCATTTATTAAGCCCCTGCTTTGCTCTGCTTGTATTCAAACTATTTTAGTTGCTTGCGCTCTAGCTTCAGCTCTTCTCCTTGCTTTCAGACCACATATGTGCATTTTGGGTTCTCTCCTCTGCTTTTGAAAATATATTCTCTTCTGCTCTCTGAGTTTTTGTTGAAGTTCCCCGACCAATAGGGTTCGAGTGTCCTGTCTATACATTAACTTGTCCCGCCCTCATTGTGTTTACTTGCGCTGTTGGTTCTGTTTCCATAAAATACAGTAGAGCAAAAACAAAGAGGTTTGCGTCTATACTAGTTCAAGGAAATCTGCCCAAGCAACACAATACCTGAGTGCAAGCGTACAGTTTGATCGATATTTAGCTAGGACTATTTGAATGACAGAATCTGAACATGAAATCAATAATTCCTGGTCTCAAACTGAAAGACCACATACATTGACAAATTGTCCCTTTCAGAAACATTAATTACTCTCTTACATTAATAAACTGAGGTTTTCTGGAAAACATCCCATAATTAGGAGCCTGCTACTCTTGTTATGGTGAGCGTTTAAGTCGTCTAAGTAAGACGCTATTTAAGCTAATGGACACGTGTTGGGTAACTTACATCATAAGGATTATCATAAATATTTCATTATATTCCGAATCAGGCTGTAATAGACCATCAACGCTCACTGAGATTTCCCATTATAGATGGAAATTAAATGTTTGTCCTTGTACCGGGATATCGCATTAAAACAGATGGTGCGGTGCTCTGAGGTTATACTATTCAAATTTTGCACATTAGCTTGTAAATTTATAACTGTGAAGTAATGTGGAAAAACAACAGGATTTCAAATTATTAACAATGGAGAAAAACAACAGAAAGATCCAGAAGAGGGATGCTGTGCATTTCCTTACTCATCATACACACAGATTCTTCCCGGGGCAGCGTTGTGTGAAATGGAGTGTGAAATGAGTGCACTTAACATCCCTGCAGTAGATTATACACATTATCTTACACCCGGGTTGGAGAGCATCTTGCCTCTCGCCTGCGAATCTGTCATCAAGTTACATTCACCTTTACTCCAGTCCATTTAATGTTCCCCACAGGCCCCGAGACCATCTCTCCACACCGTCCCGCGCTCGTTGTTCCAGACCTGCATAGAAACGATATCATCACGTAACTTCGGAAGGTTCACCTCAATGACTTGGAGCGCCACATGGAGTTAGCATCATTAGTGCTCGCTTCATGCTCTGCATTTTGCCCTTTATTACAAAGTATATGCTCATTCACCTCTGCCCATGAGGTGAAGTTTTCATCAGCCATGGTTTGTAATTTAGCAGGATTACGCAAAATCTACACACAGCCAATTTCCATGAATCTCTGTGGAGGGTTGGGGCATGACCCAAGGAAGTGGGATTTAAATGTTTAAGTGGATCCAGATCAGGGTGCGGGTTATATATTTTTTGATTGATTTCTCAGACACAAAAAAATGCAATTTGTGCAATTTGGTGCGGATCCAAATAAAATACAGATCCTGGGAATTTAAATGTGGTTTCATAAAGTGACTGTTGAGCCTTGGTGGCGGTTCATTCTAATAAATAGTGTGTTGGTCATAGTGATGGAAGAGAAACAATGCTTTGATATACATATCAAACATGAAAGTGCTAATGAAAGAAGCTGTTGCCGATGTTTTCTTTCATTTTTTGTGTTCATTTTTCTGTTTGTGTTCTTGGAGAAACATGTTGACAATCAGGAATTAACGCCTTTGTTTTTATTACTTGTTTGTTTAATCATCATCTTACTGCAACAAAACATTTAACTGTACAACAGGGACAAGTGATTAGCCTCAGCCATGGGCCAGCTTTTTTTTCCAGCCTTATTTAGAGGTGGGGCAGCTTTTACAGAAGAAAATGAAACAAATATTTTAATTAACGGATTTATAAACAAGTCACCGGATTTTATTTCTATTGGCATAAGTCCTTATTTCCATTAATATGTACTAACTGAGCTCCAGCAGTCATGGTGATACTCTTCACTGCTGGCTGCTTCAGTTAGGATTGAACGTCAGTATTGATGTTGACACAAATTGCTCTGTGCCAATTTGACCCTGGAGTCACTGCTACACAACAATATAATCACTGAATTATTTACAAACGTTATTCTACATATATTATTTGTTGGTTTGTTGTTTTGTTGTGTTGCGTAGATTTGTGTATGTGAGCAGCTTCAGGCTGTGTCATGAGACTCCACCCTAAATATGTGACCTTGTCCACAATGATCGTGTGATCCCTTGAAAACAACTGGAAAAATACCTCTAGTTATAGTATTTATTTTACTATTGAAAGCATACTATATATATATATTGTATTATTTACCTAATTTAAATGTGACCTAACCCCCCCGAGTGCATACAATTTCCCGAACCTTCTGCACAATCTACTAATACTTTGATTTTGACAATGAAGTACAATCAATTATAGGTGTATTTATTTAAAATAGGTAAATATATAATATATAAATATAACTAGTTAATGGAGGAAAATACATTTTATATAGTTCTGACACACAAGTATAGAAAATCCCTTGTTTTGATATATAAGTGATGAGCAGTTCTTAGTGTTACACTGTTCAACAACTGTCCAGGGAGCGCTGGGCCTACATCATAGAACAAAAGATGTATCACTCCTTCCCCTTCACTTTGACTGTCTTCACCATAAGTGGCCTCAACAGGCCAAGATGCAGTGGGAGGAAAGATACTGCTCTCTGAGTGAAAAGGGACGTGTACGAGTATTTGGTTTTGCGAGATGTATTCATGCGCCCGCAGCTCCGTAATTGCTGGAAACAAGTGTAACAGACACACTTCCTCTTGTCAAAATGGCATTCTGGGAAACCACAACCCCAAACAAACACTAGCTGCAGTGGAGGTGAAGGAGGCAGGTGGAGGGAGAGTATGTGGGGGCTCTAAAGTAAAAAGCACCCGTTGTTAATGATGATCCTTAAAGATTCTGTAAACATTTCCCCAGTCAGCTTCCAACAATGAGATGTAACAGTTCCAGTTGTCCAAGATAAGAGGATTTCTGTACTTTAGATACTAAGCATCAATAGCATTGATTTGGAGTCATGTTTCCGCCCACGTGGCGAATACGAGTTCATTATTCATGCTCTTGTAGCTCTGTTTTTGGTCTCTACCACCTCCTGAGGGACCTTTTTTAGCGCCTCTATTAATCAGCTCATTACCTATTATCTCCGCCTGCTGTTTGTTCCTGTGCAAGAGATTGAGTTAAGAGTTAATTAATGAACAAATGTCCGGAGTGGGCTCGTCAGTCTACGACAAACAAGGTGAAATCACTGTTTCTACGTCCCATAGTCCTCAGCTTCCTTCAAGCTCCCTGAACGCCGACCTCCCAACCGACACCTCTCCCTGTTTATTTGAGCTGGAGTGTGGCCTGAGTCAGATTTAACAGCACAGCGTGGCTCCTGCCTGGATGTGCTTCCACCTCTGAATGTGGGCGTAGCTGGACCGAGGCAAGAGTCCGCTGTGATCTCGCTGCATCTCCTCTGTATATTCAATTTGTGCTCACTTTCCCTGGAGCAGCTCTGCTTAGCTGACAATATGCAAACACCCAGAAAGGGGACGTTCGTTGTTATGAGCCCGACAGAGAATTATCTCCTGTGTCTGCAGCTTCATCTGATCAGACCTGTTCAGCACCAAACAGCAGACGGACTCATAGTGAAGCATTCATCAGCTGAAGGACCTGATAGTTCTTTTAGTTAGAAGAGATCATAGAATGTGAATAAAGATGGACGACACGACTACTCCCCAAAGTGAGGCCAAAGTGCCTTGATCAAGATGTAAATCCAGCCTCCTCCTTGTTAGTGGATGGGAGATTGACCAATCGTTTCCAATTATCCAAATTTCCAAATGCCCAAGAAGGCAGTGTTTGAATTTGGGATAGTATAGCTTGGTTTCTGGATAGTGTTCTAAATCGCAACAGCCGGGGGAGAAGGTAAATAATGTAAGGTCTAAAAAAATTAGATGTTCTCCTGCTCATCATAGCAAATTAAGCAACAGCACATATAGAGCAGGATCCCCTTTTCTCTTTAGTTGCTAAATCCTCATTGGTTTCTGTCAGATTTTTGTCGCAGGGCCGAAAGATGCCAAAACGCAGTGTGCAGAGGTGGGTGCTGATTCTCTGTGGTTCTGTCACTCTGAGCGACCCAATTCAGGTTTCAGAAACTTTGATCCATTGTCAACAGGAAAATACTGAACACTGCAGTTTGAAGGACAAATCAAAGGAAAAAAGCCTGAATAAGAGCGAGGAGGAAAATATAAAAGGCTTAAGAAATGGAAAAAGCGTGTCAAGGCCTCAAGACCTTGACACGCGAAGCACAACACGTACAATGGTGAGATCAAGGATAACCTGAGCAGATGGCAATCACATGGACCAAAGACTCAAATCCGGGTCTCCTTTGTAAGTGAAGTGAAGGTTCTTATGCATTCAGCTCAGAATTGGCCGGGAATCAAGGCTTCGCCCACGATCTGCGACACACTAAAGTGAAAACTGCAAATGACCGCAGCCCATAAAGGGAACGCACGGCTCCTACTTACTGGAATATGGCTGATGCAGTCAGGACAAGCAAGGCAAGCAGTACTCAACCAATTTAGGCTAAAAATAGCGATATATGTCCTCATATCTCACAACGGCATTCTATCTCCAACAAGGGTCTGCAATGGACTTTTTGAATCGATGTTACAATGTACTGCCCTCTGGTGGTGGTAGCAGAGAATTGTGTCGATAAGTGGAGAGAGCACCATTTAGTTTTTGACGTTGTCTCCTGCACATTGCGGAATCTCGTCAGATCTTTGATGGATGACGAGCAAGGACTGTATAAGGTGGATGATTTTCATAGTTCGTTAAAAGTGAAGCCAAAATATCCTCATTGCCCCCTGGTGGCTGGCTGTAGTATAGGCCATACATACTGCCTGTCGTGCAGTTGACGGGACGCGTCATCCATCTGTGTAGACTGACTCACTGAGTATCCATGCGCTAGTTGTTATATCACACATATTGTCATACACATGCAGAGGTGTGTGTGTGGAAACTGCATTTTTTGCATTCAAACATTACAAACAGTTTTTCTTCCTAAGCTCCGAAAGACAGTGAACAAATTACTCTGTGATCTTCTCTGTGCACGAATCTGCAGAAAGTTTGAGAAGTAGCTCGAGACTTCATATTGTTACACAAGAAGTGCAGCCTCAGTGTGGGCTGTGTTCGCAGCAAGTGGGAGAACGAGAGAGCAGGTGTGTGAGGCTGGAAACTGGAGCGGAGAGAGAGAGAGAAGTTTGCAGTTGAGCTGGGAACACGGTGAATGTGCAGTTTAAGCTGTTTGTCAGTAAATAGCTGCAACAGCTCCTCGAGGCCGAGGCCGAGTTCCTGCTGCTTGAAGCCATCGGCCTCGGAGCACATCACAAATCCGCTCTGTGCTTTGATTCCAGTCAAGATGATGAGCCAGGAAACACAGGGAAATACAGGATCACTGGATGGCACTGGGGTTTGTAATTGCTCGTTAATGGTAAATATTTTGAGGATTAAGATAAGAGTGATTTGTGGATATGGGGTTTGGGTTAGTTCAAAAGAATAATACCAATGAGCAACTTCACCAGTTTCTCATTACCCAGTCAATAGTTACACTTGCCTTAGTCTCCAAATCTTGTGTAAATATATATGTATGTGTGTGCGTGTGTGTACAAGGTGTGTACCTGCCTGTATATCTGCTGGTTTATTTGTGTGTGTACCTGTGAGTGTTACTGCCTGTCTGTGTATTTGTGTGTTTTCCCTTCGTGTGTACCTGCCTGTCTGTGTATTTGTGTGTGTTTACCTGTGTGTGTACCTGCCTGTCTGTGTAGGTTTTTTTAAGATGCATTTATTAGGGTGTATTTGTGTGTGTACCTGCCTGACTCTGTATTTGTGCGTTTACCCGCCTGTTTGTGTATTTGTGCATGTACCTGTGTGTGTACCTGCCTCCCTGCCTGTCATCCCATCTGCCTGTGAGCTGGTTTCTTCACTGCTAACTTCATCAGTCGCTCTTTCAAGTTCTTGTGCGTGGCTGCTCGCTGTCTGTGCTGTTATCAGCCACCGCGACGGTTTAATGCTCTGCTCGCTGATACGGTCGAGAAAACAAAAGTGAATTATGTTTTGCTGTAAAGTTCAGTATGAACCTTTTGTAATTTGGCAGATCTGGGAATCATCAACGCTTCCTCGTTCTGTTGACAGAACCCAATCTGTCTCTCTCTCTAAATATATGTGCAAATTGCAGCTGTGAAGAGAAACGCACGTTCCTACCACACGGGGAAGTGAGAGATCAGAGGTGAGGCGCGTTCATATGTGTGAGTATTCATCGTGTAGACTTTCAGACTCAATTCTTTTTCCGTTAATAAATCAAACTAAACTATTTTTTTGGGGCAATTCCATATGGTTTTGATACTTATTTTTATCTACATTCTTCATCAGTTCTAGTTCTTACAGTTATGGGCACAATAGGATCCATTCTAGTGAGAATACCTCCCCGAAGGTTCGTGGCAAAGGGCTCCAGTGCTCACACAGATGTCAAGATGCAATCAAATATTGTATACCCCAAAATGTTTTCCTGCATAATGGGCCAAGTCTGAATTATACATTCCACTGAACTCGGCCCGGTCCTGCTCATAAACACACTTAATGTGACAGGTTTGTTGAGAGGAGTTGAGGTGAGGTGCTTACAGGAAAGAAGAAGCTCTGCAGCTGAACCTCTTTCAGCCACTCGTTCCCAAACTGGGCCAGCGTGAGGATAAATGCAAAACGATGCAGATCTGATGGGAGTAGATGCTGATTTCACTTCACATGTAGATGAAGATTCTCCAGAAACACGAGCTCAGACTTCAGAGTCGCCGTGGCTTCATCTGGGGACTGCTCCGGTTCTGCAGTCACACTCCGCCGGCTGGCACGAGGGTGTTTGATCCCCCCCCAAAAAATGGCTCTGCTCAGAAATAGATCGCTGTGCTTAGTGTGATGAGATCAGCGTGATGCAGGTCCTGGAGAATCAACAGAACATGAAGAGAGCGGTGTGACTGCTACACGGCCGACCTGTCCCGGAATTAGCATGAGCGGGCACCAAGGTGAAGTCAGAATCCTCTCATGTCCTGCGGTGATTCATTATCAGCCACAACAGCGAGAAGCCCGTATTGTTCTCACCTTGTGGGTTTGTGTGTGTGCGTGTCACACGTGCGTGGCAGAGTGTGATCGTGGAGACACCGACGGGTTTCAGGGAGCTTCACTGAGATGGGTTTGATTACGTTTGGCAGGTGTTTGTGTGTCTGTGAACACATTTTGTCACCTTGACAGCGTCACGGCCGTGTGAGACGCACTAATGAAACTTTGGAAGTGTGTAGCCGAGATCGCAATGAAGGTCGAGTTCCTTCCCACGACTTCAGAGTCCTCGGGCAATCATGTAGTATGTTTGGAGTTTGAAACCTGGTTCATTTTGAATCAGTTGTGCATAATTTACTGCTACTAGTGGTGTCGACTTATTAAAAATGTAATAAAAATGTTCAATCACTGGTGAAGATGCACATGAGGGCTCCAACACGGTTTCAAATTGCGGCTACAAATAAATATAAGTATGTGTGTGTGTGTGTGTTCGTGTTTACACAAACATTATTTTTAATTTATGGAAGACACAAGCTAGGAAGGAAGGAAGGAAGGTGGGCAAGGTGGAGGAACAAGCAGAGACGGATTTGTGCTAAATTGAGGTGTGTGAGTTATTCCTGTTGCATTATTTCATACGACAGCAAATAAGAAAGTAGCTTATCAGGATTGACACATGTGAATATTTATTGAATCTCCGTGCTATTGATTTAATCCCCTACATGTGGGCATCATTAACAGGGGCTTTACTAAAATAAAAATCAAAACCTATCTCTCCTCCGACCAAATGCTGCACATGCACATTAGAGAGGCAGAAATGTATAAGTTGTGAGGATATCTGCCTGAACCACATCCACCCACACTATGGAGCCCAAAAGCATACGTGCATGGTGTTGAAAGCCACTGACACAACCACGGCAAAAACGTTACATGCTCATGGAGATAGACACGTTTTGCAGCATGTCACACACACACACGACGTATGACGTGCAAACATGCAAATCACAAAAAGCCCGCGCGGCTAAGGGGAGCGAGTCCACTGTGTGAGAGCTCTTCTCAGATCCCTGGAGCCCGTCGTGGGTGTTCAGTCGTTCCCGCAGGGGGACGCTCGCTGCTTCTGTGGAGGCAGGTTCAGCTCAAGGATTAATGAAAAGCTCCATCTTAGTCATGAAAAGAGCATTTTCACAATCTATTTAACATCATGCACACCAAAGGCTCACATTAGGCACCGTTGACTTATGCTCGCCTACAGCAGTGTTTCCTGATGCATTCATCGCCACTGCTGTGATCTGCTGTGGGTAGGCCGCCCCCCCTCCAGCAGTGCCCATTGAGTCTCTCGCATTTCTCATGTTCGCTGTCATAAAGAACTCATTCTTCGGCGGCCGGGATGAAGAATGGCTCTCGACAGGAAGTCTGAGGGATTTATTGAAGAAATTAGAGTAATGAAGCTTCCCGGGAGTTTAGTGTTCTTTTGGGGTAATGTCTGTTTTCCTCTCCTCTGTGCGCTGAGGGATGATTGTCCCACAGAAACAGGAATGACACACAACGTGATGGGAGACGATTCAGTCCAATGTTTACTGGTGGAACACGGCTCCCAGTGAGCCCGCGGTGAGTGGGACCAGCTCACATGATTGTAATGCAGTACGTTTCTATCTCAGCAGCCAGGCCGACCCGACAGAGGCTGGAGAGTGGTGTAATAGGCTCCAGTGGAAAAGCTGGGAGAGGAGCATTCCATGAGTGCTGGATGTTATTTCAGCGGTTGCCTCTGGTGAATTATTTAGTGCAAATGGTTGTAATTACACAGTGACTACACAAGGGCGATTAGGTTGTGTGGCGTGTCCGGATCTTCTCCGGGATCGCGGGGGCTGCGTGGCGAACCCTGAAAAGGCATTTCCAGGAAACTGCTCCGTGCACTCGCCCCCGCCCTCCTCCACCTTTTAGCTCTGTCAGCGATTTCTCTCCTGGCGTCAGGCCGAATCTCTCAGAGCTTTTAAAATGTTCTTAAAGGTCCTCGCGAGACACGGCCCCCGTCTCACACCACTCCACCCAGCCCGCCCACAAGGTCCTTCCAGGCACATCACAGCTTCTCAGGATGTCAGCGAGCATTATGGTTACCCCCACCATGCAGGGAAACTGTGTGTGTGTGTGGGGGGGGATAATGAAGCCACTCGCTCGTAGCAGCCACGGAAACGACCGGTCATCTCTGCCACACTGACCTTTCAGGGCCGTCTGAGGACTGTGATGGTGACGCGTGGGCGACGGCTGATGGCTGATGGGGGAAATTAATGCTTTGATTCATCTGTTGGTGTAAACACAGGATGACAGGCACGGTGGAGCAAGATGCAGCTGTAAGACTCAAATAAGACACAAATGTCACCCAATGTACTTGTATAAGGGGACGACAACTGGGGGGGGGGCATTACGTGGCCGCGATCTCGTGTCCTGTCCAGGTCGGTCCGTCTGTCACGGTGAATTGGCAGCGCTGTAAATTCTGCCTGACAGCGGAAGCTCCCCTTAGGGAGACTAAGTGGCATCAACCTGTCATGGTCGCACACTGTTGCTGACAAGGTGATGACGAACACCTTTCATTAGAAGGCAGAAGCCGGGTTGTTCCTCTGAGGGCAGGCACGCTCCGGTCTTAATGTCAAAGGGAATGGACCGGGGCTGGAACAGGATTTTATATGTCACCGTGATGCACTCTCAAAAATTCATGGGACACCACAACCCGGGGCAGAGGGAGGTGCACTCCTGCCTGGATCGGACCTCTCGTGGAAAGCGAGTCCTCTCACAAGCTGCCAACTTGGCCGGTGCTGCAGTACAGCCGTGTGGATTCACATTCCTCATGTCGCGCCGGCGGTGACGGCTCCAAGTGGCAGTGACAGGCAAGAATTTTGACGATTTAAAAATTCAGCACCTGAGAAAACCCGGTTTGGAGAAGTCATTAAACTGCACACGGCAACACACCGGCCCCTGTGTGACGGCTTCACCGAGACAGCAGAGGGAAAAAAGCTCCTAGCTGGCAAAAGAAACATTGCTGAGTTTGGTTTTTCTATAGTGGGAGCGCTCACTTGCTGCTGACTAGGAGGCCCCCTTTCCCCAGCTGTGACAGTGTGGTGCGGTTGTTGTTTCCACCTCGTGTTTGTGAGTAATCATGAACAGAATGTGGTACCGGAGACAGACTCTCTCTCTGCAGTGGGGAACGACCACAGAGGCCGTTTGGACTCGTCTGGCAGGCGTCTGTCTGACAGATGCTGTCCACGCTTTAGCATCAACACCGTGTGAGATACGCTCATGCAGCAGGTGGGTCGTTGAGTGACGGCCAATTCCAAAGTCGAGCAGCGATGTGTTGGAATGTCAACATGTTGACGGGCGTCGCAGCTGGTGCTCTCTAGTTTATTACAAAGTTTGATTTGTCACCTCTAGAGGGGGGAAGCAACACCGGGTTTGAATTGGGTTAAGTTGCATTCACCAAAGCCCGAAGGTGTTTTTATATCATTGTTTGTATGTTGAAGCTTCTAAAAGTAATATGGAGCCTCTGTTTGATTCTGTTTCTGATACACTGACCTGTGTTGCCTTCACACTGTCACACATGTGCTTGTTTTGTAAGAGGTTCAGTACCTGAGGGTGACAAACTGTCTGTGTTGCATAAAAGTAACACAAATCCCCGGAGTTTTGCACAACGGCTCATCACCGGCAAGAAAAGAGGAGTCACCTGCTGTGAAGAGTTATGAAAAACATACAAAACAAACTGTAATAATGACTCTAATACTAATCCTGCAATCCTTACGGCGAGTGAATCCATCATAAACACATTTTACAGTTTCCATAGGATCAGAAAAGATTGAAACCTTACGTTGCCTACATTGATTATTCCGCTGAGCAAAAAGGGAAAACGCGGAGCACTTGGATCCATTAGGGTCCACTAGCAGAATGTAAATGATCACATTAGGAGCAATAAAATAGCTGGAATCTCTCGGCAAACACGAGTGTCTGAAGTGCTGCTGGCACACGGCTCCAGATGAGACACAGCTCCCACACCTACAACTCCATCCACAAATCATTACCGGCCAACTGAGTGACATCAAACCCCCCCTGACATTACCACAAGTTACTCCAATCTCCATGACAACTGTGATTGCAGGAGAGAATGGCGATCTGTCACCGGCACTTCCTTTTGTCTTCGCTCTGTATCACCGGCTTCTCTCCTCCAGACTTTGAGATCTGTTCAGTTTCGGCTGCAGCATTTTTTTAAAGTTAGAGGACTGCAACCTTAACATGTCAAAAGTCCCCCAAAAAATGGCTTTAAACATTTTATTAAACAGACCAAAAAAAGGTAAAAATCAGGAAAGATGTTTTCTAAGGTTTTCTTGTACATTTATTATTGGCCGCACAGTTTTTTCCATTCGGCTGTTATGATGACACAGCAGTTCCACGGCCATAGATCACGTTTCCATGCATATGGAGAGTGCAGTATATAATGTGATGTGGACAGTAAAGTGAGTGAGGTGTGATGAGACTCTTACAGCTTTGAAGAAAGCCTCGTTGATATGTTTATATACATATAAACAGAATATACACGTAGAATCAAGATGATGAACAGCTGGATTCACTTGTTTTAGAAGTGAAGTGAAGTTAGATTTGTTGTTATTTCCTCTTCCAAGGATTTTTGTTTTCCCTCCTGTTCACTGGTTTGAATATTTACCACTTTCTTCATTTTCACCTGAATCCAATGAAAAGGATTTTAATGAAAAAAAGCAATCAACCATATTGACCAAACTATTCCCATCAGTCTTTATGTTCAGTGCACGTTAGCAGATGTACTAAAATGCACAGGGCTACCAGTTAGACACCAGCACCTCAGCACACTCTGTATAAGCATGTGTCATACTGTGGTGGTGCAGCATCACTTTGCATAAGTACAAACCTCACAGAGCCATGAGCCTGGATGCAGACTCTTAGTGCTTTTTGATTTACGCTGCATCGCGTGAGATAAATTATACCCACATATTACACATCATTCTACAGCATGCGTCAGCTGCACGGTCATTACGTGAGCTGTGGCTCTAGGGAAGCAGAACTTCCTATTATGATGCTATAATGATCTATAACCAATGATCTATAACCATGGGGCTGCAGCGTTTGTGCTGGTTTGGCTGATAATATTGCACATTATGTATCCATCCAGTATCTATACTGTGTATCCTGTAGTTGCTAGTGTATCAAAGGGCCAAGATAAGAGACTATTCACATTCAGCGATTCATTGACAATTTAGAGTCCCCCACCTGTGTAGCTGAATTGTTTTGGCCCAGATTTGTCCGATGTCCCACATCTGGCTCACATACTGGTCTGATGGCACCTGGGTGATCCTCTCCTGTTTGCCACATCTGGGCCGTAGTCACCGTTTATGACATGGACCACTTCAGGTCCACATCTGGATACTACCTTGTAGAGCACCATGTGTTTGCCGAAGAAGGCAAACGTATATTTGGGGATATTTGGGTCACATTTGCTATTTTACAAGTCGGCAACTTTAGACTCACAATCATTCTGTCCTGGCCACAATCCAGTGTCCTGCATGCTTATGCTATCTGGGAAATAACCTAACCCCGATCTGCATGTCTCTGGACTGCCATAGGAAGCTGGAGAAAACCCCATGCAGACACGGGGGGGGGAGTGGGGGGGCACATGCCAACTCCACACAGATCGACCCCGGCCCAGCTGTGAGGCGTCAGTGCAAATCCACTGCACCGCCCTCATTAGGAATTATATTACACATAATGTTATCTACAGGTGTTACTCTGAGGGACACATTGTTTGCATGTGTTTAAAAACGCACATCAATAATTGGCACTCACTGTTACTGTGTGGCCCCCGAAAGGTAATTTCAAGTATTTGTGGAAGCTGCTCCACCTGTTCATGAATTTATGCATATCTCATATCTCGGTCACACCTTGTTGCATGATGTGCATCTTTAATATTCACAGTATCAGTTGTGTTGCCACGTGGCTGCTTGTGGACGTGAGGTCGGAGTTGTTGTGCTCGCAGGTGAACGCTCGCGCTCCTCACAGCAGATTGGACGGCACGTTAATAGGAGGTGCGTGCTTTTTAAAAATTAAATTGATTTCTGGACGCAGCGGTCGGCACCTAGCGACAGAGCAGCGCTATCTTCCAAATGGATTTCTGAAATATCTTCGTGAGACAGACATAATGGGTTATGACTGTGGACAGAAAAAGTAATCACAAATTAGTTTTCCAAGGTTGTGTCAGTTAATTAGTACCTGATTAAGCGGTCAGCTGAGATGTCTGCACGCTGGTGTGTGTGTGTGTGTGTGTGTGTGTGTTGAACATCAGCAGCTGAACTGTCTCTATCAACCAGAAGTGAAGTGAAAAAGAGAAATTATTAGAAATGCTTCACGCAGCAGTGCACAGGCTGCACAATGTGAAACAAAACAATGTCGCAGAACGAGCCAAGTTCTACAATAATGTGGGAAAACAAAAATGTATAAATCACTGAAGAGAGAATTAACAGTCCATTTAGTCGCTACACAATAAGAGCACAAGGAAAAAGTCTTAATCAGAAATACTGTTTGGCTTTTTCTAGTTTTTACACAGGAAATGACTTATTGCTTTTGCTGGCGCGAGAAAAAAAGAAAAAAGAAAGTCTCATCAGCATTCAAGGTTTGCTCTGTGTAAACTTGTCGATGACATCCTCTCCTCGCGCCCCTGAAGACTTGCCTCTGTGTTCAGGGGCGGCTTGTGAAGGCCTGGCTCTGTGAACCGATGTTTGAAATGCGGCATGAATGCAGACGGAGAGGCAGCTTGATTTTCCGGAGGAGACGTCTTTCTCCTCCGACAATGTCCCTATTCATTTTTCATCGACGTACTTTGACACCGCAGATTCCTGCTGTCTTCGAAAGTGTCACATGGTAATTACGCAGTGGTTAAGCCCTCTCGCAGTTGAAGAGACGTGGAGTTAAGACGTGTGAGTTATTCTCACTCGTATGCTGATGTGTCAGGATAATCTCCATCTGCAGTCACAACAGTTTAACTCCGTCTGAATCTATAACTGCAGATTTCAATAGGGCTGAGCTCCAACAACCATCTCGACTCTAAAAGAATAAGCATATCCACTTCCTCCTGCTGTATGAAAAAATGAAGCCAAAATATCCCATATATACGAGGGCCACCATCTTGTTCTTATGATGTTATTTGGGGTTCAGAATCGAAACAGTAGTGATTATGGAGCCGCTGTTTCCAATACATGCAATTTATTAACCGCGAACAAAAATCAGTGTGACAAGAACGACCTTAAATTACAGAAATTATATTATTTAATATGTATTTTGACTTTTTAGATCGGTCCATGTCCAGGCTGCTAACAAGGAGGAGGTGGGGTTTATTACCTGTTCTGCAGCCTACCACCAGGGGGCAATAAAGAGGATTTTCTGACAAATGTTAAAACCGGGTATTAAAGCTGAAAAGTGCCATAAACATAGTTTTAAAGACATAGAGATAGCGTGGTGTAACCCATCCTTCCCTTGATGGGGTTGCACTCACTTTGCCGACTTGCGTTTTCCAGGAATATAACAAAAGAAACCACAGCGGAAAAGATGCAAAGCAACAGAAGAGTAAATATAAACCCTCTTATCCAGTCACATGTCCCTATAGAGCCCTTCATGTCATAGTGTGACATCAGTTGTCTCCACTAAACATCTTCAAGCCCCATCTTCGTCTCCATCTTTACTCGTGTTAAATGAAACTCAGATCCTGGTGAGTTCCCGTCACATTTCCCCTGAAGATTTCATAAAAAAAAACCCCTGTTGAAGATTCCCATCGCTGTTCCTTTGTATCCAAGACACCAGGAGTGGCTGTTGCCATTTGGCTGCATGTGTGGATAAATAAATGTGGTGAACAGAAGGATATTCAGCCTACTCACACTGACCATACTTAACATGGTGTGTGTCCATGCCTGCCTCCAGCTTGGAGACAGAAAAGTCCCTGTGCTGCCAACATCTGCTGCTACAGACCAACAGCTTGGATATATAAGTGTTTGCCTTTGGTCCATGAGTGTTTGAGGGATACAAACAAATAAGCTGTTTAAATACACAAAAATGAAATCAATACATATATTATCAATGGAAAGGTTTTTGTATTTTTTGCCGCAGCGAGGATTCACCCTGAACGTGTCTGAAGCGTAATTCATGGAACAGGTGTTCACACTCCTGAGCTGGCAGCGCAATTGAATCAATTATGCATAAATAGGATTCTCCACCTTCATGATAAAATGAAGATTCTCTGTCGAACAAACTATAGATCCAGCAGCTGGTGTCGCATGGAAACCATCCTGTAGATAGAAATTACAGCGAAGCAGAAGAACAAGGTCAATAGATGGTCTGACAGAGATGATGCTGCTGCTTTGTGTGAATATAATTTTAATAATAAATTCTAATCTGAACGTGTAATAATAAACACAAGCGTCCTCATTTCCTTTTTGTCCTAGTTCGATTTAAATAGTTTTTTTTTAAGTTTGTCCAAGTTTCTCTGAGTTGTCTTTTTGGGGCAATTTCACTTCACAAGTAACGATTCTGAAGAGCCTTAATCAATCAATTAATTATCTTATACATCCTTATATATGATATTGATAATTATCACCACAAACTTCTGACAAATTTCTTCTCCTGATTGACGGTTGTGGTTTTAAACAGTTTTTTATGAGCAGAGAATGATTAACTCTCGATAAACAGCAAAACATTTAATAAATCTGAGGTAGATTAGTTATAAGTTATATCTCCTCACTCAATGCATAAACATTTGATGACATTCGTATTGATATATATTGGGCTTTTGTCATATTGCTATTAATGACAATTACATTACATTAGTCTTGTCTATTGCCATTCAGCCCTAAATAACAATTCTAAATTAGTTTATAAATTCAAAATATCACATTATAGTTTCTCAGAGGCCAAGTTGACATGTATTTGTTTTTGTATAATAACATAATAAAATAAAAATTTACATGAAAATAGCAGCATATGAATAGGCAACATAAATCTAAATGTAAGTTAAATGTCATCATGGCTTGAAATTGAAATTAAATGTAATTTTTTGTGTGTTGGTCCAGAGTTAAGTTACAGTACAGTTGAGTATTATTCACAGTTTTAAGAGAAAATGGATTTGTACCCGTCTCTTGATGTACTGGACCGCTGTGGGATATACCCAGCAGGTGACAGTATTAAAATGAATGGCCTGAAGCTTTGGAAGTTGGAATAAAGCAGCATATTAACATATTTTAGTTTTCTTTTATCTTTTTCCCAACACACCACCTCTTTGCTGTGGCGCAGAGAGAAGTTAGTCGAGTGAACGTCTGTTTTCTCGTCGTCTCGGCTTTTTTCCTTTATTTCCTTTTGTTTGAGGAAGAAGAGTGCCGGAACACGGAGGAGCTGTTGTCTCCTGTTGTCTCACAAAGTTTTCGGTGCAGACACTCGAGTTTTCACCTAATCAGGCCATTCTGCATCTTCCCAGAACGGGAGAATAAAAAATGTTCCTCGCCTGGATGAAGATTTCTGACACTATACAGAAAAAGAGAGAGGTGTTCTGTTGCTGGGTTTCCTCCCAGGAGTCTGCAGCTCCTCCTGTGTTTTTGTTTACCAGCAGTTGAAGGTGATGCCTCTAATCTTAGAAGACTTGTCTCTTTCCCCTGCAATTTACATGTATAACGTTTTGGATGAGAGAGCTGATGGGATTCAATAAGCAGATCTGAGGCCAGATTGAGACTCTCCCTCAGACGCTTGATGCTCGTGGCAACTGTCGTTTCCCCTTTTTATCTGGGAGAAATCCACCAAACACACACTCCACCTCCAAACCACTTGTTCTTGCTGACATGCCCTAGTTTCCCATATGTTGCGGCTTCAAGAGCTTCTTTTGGAAGTGGTTGTCTCGGCAGCGCAGGTTTGATGAGACATAAATTCCTTAATCCTGACAGGCAGGCAGGTCGAGCTCGACAGATACAGTAAATCAATCGATGCGTCTGAGGAGAAGCAGCCTTCGGTATCGACTGTGACCTCCTTCCTCACACACACTTTCTAGGACGAGCCGAGCAGAGGAGGCCTGTGACGTCTTCTCTCTTCACGCTACGGCTCTCTAACATGTGAGGCTGTTTTAGTCGCATCGGGGCCGTGCAGTGCGACAAGTGTGAGGGGTTTGTGTAATTGCTTGTGCGTGAGGGGAAATGACGATGCGTTGTTATCCTACTTTGTGGTTGTAGTTTGTCATACGGGTGAAGATGATGTCCCCCGTCTGCGTCAGGTCTGTACATGAAACACTAAATCCACCAATTCCTACCGAACCATCCCTTTTATTCTAAGTGCGTTGAGCGGCAACACAATTTCTCTCTCTCTCTCTCTCGCTCTCTCTTTCTTTCTCTCTCTCTCTCTCTCTCTCTCTCTCTCTCTCTCTCTCTCTCTCTATACACACTTACCTAAACCAACATAAATATATATATTGTGACCAAAATTATCAGGATTGTCAGTATTATCGCTGTATCGTCAAACATCCCCTTCCCAAAATAAAGGTAATTAATTAATCAATGCATTACTAATTTCTCTCTACCTGTCTGTGGTGTGTTTATTTGTGTGTGTGTGTGTCTGTGTGTGTGTGTGTGTGTGTGTGTGTGTGTGTGTCTGCCCGACGATCACATCTGGTCTTTAGTTATCGATCGAAGGTGTTGGATAATGAATCCTGGTTGTTCCAGTCACTTTAGCTCTGATGTCCTTGCTCCTCACGTTTTGTCTCGTGTTGTGTTGTGTAGCAGATGAAACTACGTGCAGTGCAAGATGTTGGTCTTTTTTTTATTCTTCAATCTGTGTCTCATAAACTCGGGTGAATCAAACAGACACAAAAAAAAATCCCACATAACAAACCGGTGCACGCCCGCTGTGTGTGGGACACAAACAGTTTTCACCACGAGCCTCACACTGTGGTAATCAACCACGTTTATCATGATAATTAAAATTTCACATGGTATTACTCACCTTCTGGGAATTTAACCGTGGTTAATCGTAAAAGCAATAACTGTTTCATCCCCATGGATACTTAAAACCACTAGTTTTAATATATTGATGTTCATACAGTTGTATTGTGGCTGCAATAAGCAAAATGGTTATCCAAAAATACTTGCTATGCTATTCTTCTAGTGTTTTGTAGCACCAGTGCTTTTCGTGTGTATTATATTCATAAAAATCTTTAAAAAATAAGCACATTGGAGCCCGATGATGAAGTAGGTTAGGCATCATTACCGATCAGCGCTTGGAGTCAACAGGAGGCTGGACAGGGTTCACCTCCCACCATCTCTTCCCCTGGACCATTAACCAGCTCACAGAGTGAGTGAGAGCCGCTTCCTGGGCCAGAGGCTCGGAGAGACCGGGCCGTCTGCATGTATTTTAACCCGAAGGTTCAAGATTCAAGTCTGTGCTTGAGTCGTACTCAATCCAGGCCCCGAGGTGCGATGATGGGTAGGAATTGAAAAAGCTTATAAAAGGAGGGAAACCTGGTGGTGAATATAAAGTTGCTGCTTTCTTCCCCGGGAGAAGCCAAACAAGCGTACAGGAGGCTGAGTGAATAAGACTGAGCAAAGACAAAGACCGGGAGCTGAGGGATGTGTGGGCGTGTGTTTCATCGTTACGGCGAGATGATCGTCATCGACTCAGTCAGTCGGCGAAACGGGAAGTCAACAATTTTTTAATATGCTCTCCTGCCTCCCCGATGGTTTCCCCCTCGTAGCATCTTCATCCTTCATAAGCCGCGTGAGATTCTCTCTCCCTCCTGCTCTTCCAGCGCAGGAGAACCGGGAGCTTGTTCTCACATTTCAGTCCATTTGTCTCCGGCTGGATGCAGCTCGGTGAACTTCGCCCTCCATTAGCCGGCGAAGAAAAGCATCGAGAGCGAGTAAACAAAAAATTTAGATGATGGACAATTTCTCCCTCCCCACCCCCCACCACCCCCGTTTCCCAACCTTGTCTTCCAAACGACTTACGGTGGCGTCAAAACAACACATTACACTCTGCGAAAAAGCACAACTCTGCCCCCCGTGCTAATAAGCCTTGTTTGCATGTCCTCAAATTTCAGTAGCCGGCTCGGTAATGGAGCAGCTCTCCGGTGCGGTTTTCACAGAGTTGATATTTCGAGAGATAAATTGCACCCCGGTGTTTTTTCTCAGGGTTCTCAGGGAAGGGGAATTCAAACAGCCACAGTCAGCTATTGCATAATGTCGTGTCTTAGCGAGATTTACCACATAAATCAGGGTTCTAAATAAATCACAACTGTCAACTGCATTTTTTACGGTTCCTGTAATTAATGCGCCCTCACAGTTAAAATATTCAAGCTCCTCGCCCCCCCCCCGTCTGTGTTTAAATCTAACGCTGACAAAACGCATCAGACGTCAAGGGAAAGAGAATGGGGATCGTTTGTGGGGATTGCTTTTCCCATCAGTCTCCTCTGACGGTGGGAAGTACATACATCATGCTGGACGTGAGACCATCAATGTGAATGAACATGGTTATTATAAACCTGGTTAAACATTTCAATTCACTGGAGATGTTCAGATCATCGTTTTTTATATTTCCGATGAAGATTCAGATCCCTCGAGTATCCGGTACCAGTGCATTTAACAAAGAGCAACTCATATAACATATTTTAACGGCTTTACGCTACCATCGATCAATGTAACAACAATGTAATAACATCTTTAACTATCGTGATTGACATCCGTAACTGAAGAAGGACCCTAATAAATAAAATCCAGGAACACAAAACAATTACTTCCTTTAAATTACTGTTAAGAGGCCCTTCCCGCATGGAAGTTAGCCAATTTACTGACATTTAGCTACATGTGGCTAACGCTACACTCTCTCAGCTTGGTGCCCCATGCACTTGCCTGTTTTTCCCACCCTGTTGCGACGCCCCTGCTTGTACTCTAACATGTTTTGTGCCTTTCCTCCTCCTGCAGCCAGTCTGGTGCTGGATATTGTGAGGCAGTGGTAGTTTCTGTGCTGGTGGGTTTGTGCTGTTGTGTGTTTTCTAACAGCCCTTTGGAGCGGTTTTGCTGTTCTGAGCAGCGAGGATGCCAAGAACCACGCTGAGATGCAGACCGCGAGAAGGATCTCGATGGTGCAGCGATAAAAGTTCACAGGAGCTTTGGTGCTGATGCCAAACACATCATGAGACGACTCAGAGAGTGCAGTCGGAGCTGTGGATTCTCGAGGAGGCAGTTGGTTTGTGAGGTTTTTTGTGAAATGTGCACAGCAACAATTTCAACGAACGACCCAAAGATAGAAACATGGATTTATTCTCTCATTTTTACACCATTGTAAACTTGAAGGACTCTTGGAGCCCATACCTCAGCCAAGGCTAAAGCTCTATCTTCCATGTTAGAGACTGCCATACAAAAAAATTCTTGATCTGCCTGCACACAAATGAAATGGGTTCTTCTTTGGCTCCAGTTCTGTAGGTTTTGCATCATCCTGATAAATAGGCGTTTCCAGAAAATTGTGATGGGCAATTTGTCCCAGTTTTCTGGTATTTTACAAACTGATAAGTGAATTATAATCAGCAGGTTGAATGGATAATGAAAATAATCATTAATGGCAGCCCTCCACCTCTAAATGCGCTCTACAGAGAGCTCAGACTCATGCTGCTTAGATGAGAGAGAATCCAATTCTAGGAATTCTTCTATATATGTAATAGCTCTTAAAATGATCCTACAATTGGCTTCACAGTGTGCTGGAGAAATTTGTTAAAGTTCATACTGATCGTTATTTCGGAGGGAAGTGCTTCTTCCTGCAGGTTTCCCTCGGGACTCTAAAGACAATCATATAAAAGATGGATGAGAAGTTCCAGTGGAGGTTCACAGTGATTAGTGGCACCCGACTCTTCAGCTGTTCAGTTGCATTTATATCCTGCCCCAGTTAAAGTGATATATATATATATGAGCACGATAAACCAAATAAGTGTCACAGTTGGAATAAAATAAAACATTTGTTGAACTAATATGATAATTGTTGGAAGCTTAAACTGTTATTTTCTATAATTTGCTTCACTTGACTCACAGTGTGCACATCCGCCCGCTGTGCTCCGAGAGGTACTTTTCCTTTTTTGCCAACTGATTGCAACTCCGGTCTCTTATTACTGTGAGAATTTTAAAACCCCTGCTCACCTGCTGCAAGGGCTCGATCGTGGAGCTGCACTTTAAAAAAAAACACAAAAAGAACGTTGAAGCATAATAGAGCAGAAAAACCCCACGTTTCTGCATCGACTGCACAGATCTGAGCGGAGGAGGCTTCTCTCTGTTGTGAAGTAGAACACGGGCTGGTATCGAGATTTGCTCTTTGTCTCGAATGCAAAGCGTGACAGCTGGCAAACAAAAAAAAAGCATCAGTGTACACGAAGACGTTTCTCTGTGGTGATGCATGGAGGCGTACGAAGGCCTGAAGATTCACTGTGCACATACTCAAGCAGTAACCGTGCCGGGGTGGAACGTGTTGATGCTTCGTGATAAATCGCTGCCTCTTAAGACAACGCATAGATTTCTATAACGTTTATGTTTAATATGACCATAATGATCCGTGCGCTGATGATATACAGTATCATCTCAGTCGATGTGAAATGAGCATCAGCTGTAGCAGCTGCTCTTAAAAGCCATCATTCATTTCAGCCATTTTACAAGAGAAACATCCATCATCCTTTAGTCCATCTGCTGCTTCTCTCAGTTTATTATTATGACTGAATATCTGAGGCAAAAACAATAATATTATACACAGGAGCATTAATAAGAGTGATTTTTCAGCCGATTAATCTAAAGTTTAGAGTAAATGTTGACTGCAGCCTGAGATAATGAACTGTTTAGTCTTGATGTAGATGACAGATTGGCGCAGGGAGGCATTATACTGCTGCACAATAGGAAACTAAAAATGGCAACGCAGCAACAATAGCATGAAACTAACATGTGACAGAATTGTTCAGGAGCGGAGCAGCTGTTTTAGAATCAACAGAAGAAGAAGAGCACCAATGGGAGTAGTTTAGTGCAGTGGTCCCCAACCCCCGGGCCGTGGGTCATTTGGTACCGGGCTGCACAGAAGAATAAATAAATTACATTTTTTCTGTTTTATCTATTATCCGGTCATTTTTCAAAATAAAACGGTGTTTTATTTTGAAAAACTACCGGATCCTCTCGTTTATGACTCATGCTTTACGCATTTCAAGACGCTTGTCTCGGTTACGTCAATTTTTCGCTGAACACAAACCAACACGGTATTTGTGTATTGACCCATTTATCAACAAACCAGGTGAATCCAGCATGTCTGTTTTAGATGAAGAACAGCTGCTGGAGATCGCAAATGACGGCGGCCTTAAAAGTATGTTTGAGAAAACAACTCCGGTGTCCTGGAATAAAGTCACGGCAGAACACCCTGAGATCGCCACAACAGCACTAACAACTCTGATGCCATTTCCAACATCCTATCTGTAGGGACATCGGTGGATTTTTTTTTAATTAACGAATTAATTTTTTATTTTAAATAACCAAAAAAAACCTCTCCAAATTCCATTAAATTAAAAAAAAATCTACCGCTGTCACCAGAGGTACCAGAGGGCCTCCGTAATGAGGCTCCGTAGACACACCTTAACGGCCGGTCCGTGAAAATATTGTCTGACATCCAACCGGTCCGTAGCGCAAAAAAGGTTGGGGACCACTGGTTTAGTGTACTGCAGTCGTTCAGCTTCATGCTCAAAAAGCTAAGTTAATAATAATAATAATCAACATTAACCTTTAAATGTAGGAAGAGAATCAGGGATTTTGAGAGTGTAGCCGTAACCTAATGAGAATGAAGTCCTAATTCGAGGCCGCGTGTGATTTTAGAGGGGGAGTATCAGAGGATCTGTCTTATTATATAATATATTTTTATATTTCGGCTCATCAGCACCACATTATCATAAATATCAGGACTTTGAAAGGAAAATGTGCAAGAAACTGAGTCTAATCTGTAGAAAGAACTTCACGGCCTTGCCTCTTTTGTGAGGAGGAGGAAATGCTTGGTCGTGGTTGAGGAGTTTCTCAAAAAACAATGAGGTCGGTGATCACGAGCTTGGATCCAGCAGGACTGGAACTCTGGCTGACACGAGTTCTCCATGCTGCTTATTCCTAAAGTGAAGTCTGACCTTATACGACTTTATTCTCGCAATATTTAGATTGGATTCTATTCTTTAATGACCATATAGCCTTTTGCAAATGTCTTTTCTTCACGGCCCTTATTACTCTGTCCCACTAATATGAGGCAACGTTGCAGCTCTGATCCACTTTACTGACTCATCCTCTCAGGGCAGCCTCTTTTTAGCTCTCCACTCCACGTTTGCATCTCAACCCTCCTCCTCTCTCAGTTCCTTTCCCTCCGAGCGGCCCTGCTCTACCTTCTTATTGATCGTCTGTGCGGCTCCACCAAGCTGGAGTGTCAATTAGAGAGCTCCACCTTTACCATCTGTGAGGGGAGAGCTACGGCTTCTCCGGAAGTTTCCCCACCGGCCGGCTGGGTCATCTATGGAGAAGAGTTAGACCCAGGGTGTTGACAAATGTGCATGACGTGATATATAACTGAAAAACAACATGTATAAACCTGTATGTGGGTATTAATATAAGAAGAATCCACACACAAACATTTACACAAAAGAATGTCCAGGATATTTGGACATTTGTTAAAACAGGAAGCTTTTTGAATCAATTTCAAAAGTAAAAGATCTACAACCAAAATACTCATATTCTTTAAAGCTGTGTGCATTTCATTTACATGTCTTTACATTGCTTGCTAATATTGTGGATTGGAACACATTTGTGAGTTTGTAAAATTGTGCCTTAAACGCTTTTACACGTTGTTAAATTCTATTTTTTCATTCGTAGATAGCGTCATACACATTTGTGACCATTTTGTTTCTTCATTTCCCGGCAGAGGCTCGAGTTTTGGACAATGAATAGGGGAATGATCCGCTGAAAATGAACGTACGCATATATCAGATGTATTTCCTATGCAGCTCTGATTGGACTATAAAAAACGCTCGGGCGAGAGCCGTGAAATTTCTAATTTGGAGCAATAAAAGAATACGAGGGAGTCTAAAGGTGAAGTGGCTGGTCACATTCGGATGAAGTGGGTTTTTAAGGACAGGAGCGTTGAGGGAAGTGGAAGAAAGGGAAGGTTTCTCATTGTCTGGGCTCGATGTAAAGCAACTCCCACGCTGTGTCTTTTTCTGCACAGTCGGATTCATATTTTATTCATTTATTTATTGCATTTCTCACCGAGTTGAATCTTCTGTGATAAAGTTATTTAAACAGACACTTTTTTAACGTGCAGGAGGTGAAATCTGTAAATTGTTTCAAGGGGAGTATTATTTCGCTCATATTCAGGTTCATAACTTAAATTTGTGTTATTACTTGAAAAGGTTTTCATGCTTTATTCCATCACTGCAGCTCCTCTTTTCAGCCTCTGTCTGAAACACTGGGTTTTCACCACTTCCTCTTGTTGTGTACTAAGCAGTCAAGGACAAACAATATTACTGTCGGAAATTATTAACGTATGATCTTAACTGACTGTACACAGGGTTTCCACTGGGTCTTTACGAAGGAAACAAAAGGTTAAAAAGCAATGTAAAAAGGTAAATCAATAAATAGTCAGAACTTTAGGCCTTAAAAGACTTAAAAGACTTAAAAAAGGTGTTATTAGGTCTTAATGACATTAAAGTCCATCTTTTTTATGTTAACACACTTTGGTTGCTCTTTGAAAATAGTTATTTTTAGGTGTAAGGGAGGTGTAGGTAATGTGAAACTGCAATAATCCTTCATATATGTTGAAATTGACACGGCGTCTAAAATTTCCTTCATTTTGCCTGAAAATGAAATCTTAAAATATCTGTCATTTAACTCGTTGAAATGTGCCAAAACCATCTAAAAAACATACGTCACCCTTTAAATATACATGTTTTAAACAGGCGAGTTCTGGTGTTGTCAGAATCAAGGCGTTTCTGTTTGACTCAGCCGCTGCTGCTTCTTGTGAGGCCAAGTCACAACAGACGTATTCGCCCGAAGGTTATTGCACGGCCTTTTGAAAATGAATGCATAAGTCTACATCCTGAGATACGCTCGTGCACCTGTGGAAAGGTTGCTCTCTCCCGACAGAGTCTCCGGTAATTCCTGCAGCTGTCTGTGACATTTCATCGTTTTGGAAATGATTTTTCCTCACGTCTCTGCTGCACATGTTTATTGAGGTGAGCCATGTGTAAACAAACACACATTTTGTGTTCTCATCTGCAGACTGGTTCTCTCTCCGTGTGTTAGAACAGTGATTCAGAAACAATACCAGAACTGAATCAGTTACACAGAGTGTGTTACAGCAGGGCTCTGGAAACACACTACACACTGAGTGCATTGGTAATTGAGTATGCTAATAATGCACTTTTCGAATCGGTTACTTCATCACCACGATGTCATGTTGAATGAAACTCTGAGGGCTGGTCTGGCCTACTCCCCCGCGCTTGATTAAAATGGGATCCATAGATTTCCACCGAGTGATGAAATGAAGTGATTAATTCAAAAGCATCTCGGCAGCTCCGCCCTGAACGAGATGTTTCAAATTGTGAATTATCTACATCCTGGTCGGAGAGGAAACCCTGTCAGATACTCATCAGGAGACAAAACACAGCGATTAGCCGGATAATGCTTTGTGTAATCTTGTGATGTGGAAGATCTTTTTTTTTCTGTCAAGTGCACGTGTGTGACGCTCTGTCGGCTGCTTTTCAGAGAGACGCTCTTCTCTATGCAAACACAAAGTCTGATGACGTGTGTCTGGAAATCAAAAGCCTTGTAGAACATTTTTCTTATTTGAACTCTGCAGTGTTCACAGCTGTATTTTCTTTTCTTATCTTCGTGTACCTCTCTGCCACGATAGCAGCAGCAGCAGCAGGAGCAGCAACGGTGCTCATTCGTTCACAGGGGCTCAGGTGAGCTGGCCGACTTCCCAGTTGTCATCCGCTCTGCAGCAGTTAAAGTGGACCCGCAGTGAATCGCCTCTGAAAAAATTACTTCTCACTCAGTGGGAGATAGTTGGGTGTATTCAAAGGACCTTGTCACTTCCAATATGCTCTCAATGAATCTCGGCTGTTGCGGTTTCAAGGCTTCAACCCACTCTGCTGGAAAACCAATGTCTACAGCCCCGGCTCTGGGACTGTGTGCCGCTAGATTGTTCCTTCAGAGCCGATTACCGCTTCAGGAAGGAACAGGGGTGGAGATATGTACATGCCAGATAGCTTGTAGTGGCGTGTTCTGTGTGTGTGTCTATCCAGCAGGCATGTGTTGTGCACTCGGTGTAGTGTGCTTAGTTCGGTGGCGTGGTAAAGTGTATTTGATTGAACCGGATACAAAGTGAGTTCTACGAATGCCAGGACGGATGAATGTGGGAATCACAAAAGGGGGACAGCTTTAAAGACGAGTGTATTATTTATACCAGCCGCTCGAAATTTAGCATTGACAGCTTGAATCGTTGTACGATGAAGAGCGGTCATATCAATTGCCTACCTCGCAGCTGTGCATCAACACAGACAGAGGCCACTCGGATTCCTAGCACGTTTGTGTCAAGAGTGCTGTCAGATCTAAAGATAGGCTGAGACATATAAGTGAGTAGACGTTAGTGTGACAGCTGCGTCTAAATGTGTTAAATAGCGAGGTTAGTATCCCGAGTCAATAGGATAAGAACAACAGGTCATCAGTGAACTTGATAAGTGACAACCTGAGTGGAAGGGGGGGTGATAATAATGACGCTGCCGTGATTGATTCTTGATGGAGCAGACACAACGGGCCGAATAAAGTAAAAAACTGTGTAGATGCGATGGGAGCTGTCTGAAGTGAAAGATTAGTGACAACGGGATTCCGCCTGCTGGTTGGGTTGTCAGGGCATGCTAGATGGATCCGACTTCGCTCGCATGAGTTGCTTGTGGGGAGGGCGTGGGGGCGCGATGTGGCCGCAAACTTAGCTATCAAAGTCAGAAGATACAGGCAGGTGGTTATATCCCAGAGAGATGTTTGACAGACATTAGAAACAACGCAACTTGAGGACATGTGGATTAGTAATGTCATGAACCAGCCGAACACACAAGACTGGGGTGAGTCGAGAGCCGCAGGCCTAGCGTGTGTTGGAGAAGTGACGGCGCCTGCGGGTCGGTCGCCCCGCGGGTTGAAGGCCAGCGGCTCTCTCGCGTTTACATCAAGTGTTTATTTTTCCTGTAATTTGATTGTGTGATTTTTGGAAGGAGAGAGTATTTATGGTATGGCTGATAACACCGAGGATTGAGCCAAGTGGTGATTCTCTTGTGGGGAGGCGCGGCCTGGCGTTGCGAACACGCGGCTCCATACCCGACTGGGATGTGCGAGGGCACTCCCGTAGAGTGTGCGCGAAGTGAGAGAGCGATGGGGTCCAGGAGCGTACTCGTCATCTCTTGGCGGAGGATGAGGGGCTGAGACAGGTGGAGTGGAGCGGGATAGGGGAGGGACGTGTGAGCGACCGAGGCTGGTGATATAATAGTGAGTGTGGGTATGTGCTCGGGAAGCGCTGTAGAGAAAGACACCGATTGCCTCGTAATTATGTGTATAACACAGACATGCGATAGGCACGTGTGCCTAAACGACAAATATAAATTCGCCGTACGGTTGTTTTCAAATCGAAAGTAGAGCGGTCATCGGTGACATGTTGGGCAGGGGGGGGCAATGATACCGGAGAATGCGTGTGGGACGTGGAACACACTGGGGGTGCTCTGTGAATGGGAGATAGGGGAGGGCAGTGTGCGATAATCTTTTAGCGACCTAGTAGTACGCGATGAAGTGGACAAAATGGATATGAAGGCTTAATAATAGGTCTGCGTGTATGGAGGTAAAACGATGTCAGGGAGATCTGGATAATGACTCCGGTCAGGTTTTTTAAAATGGTTATACCATTCCCCGGGCTGTTGGTAGTAACCGTCTGTGCTGTGCCGAGGTAGTATGCCACGGCTTGGTAATAGCTGTGGATTGGTCTTAAGGAGGATTTACTGAGGACCTGTAGGTACGATTAGACGATGGATAATAAAAGGGAGGCGCGATGTTCCCAGTAGCTGTGTGAAGCGACCAAGGTAATGGGCCCTAGTTTTCAGCTCAACCTTGAGATCGTCAGTTCGTAACGTAGGTGGACTCGGGAGACCACCGTAATCCCAGTGGAAGCGTATAGAGGGTGCGTCTGCGAGTATGTTGCCTGTATGTCAGAAGTTAGCATAATGTACAATAGGAGTTGTGAACAAACACAGTTTATCACTTGAATCAGTATATTTATAAACCCTAAAGGTGAAACGGCAGCGAGGAGTTGGCGAGCTTTTAAAGACAAGATTATTTGAGAATCATGAGGGTCGCGTGGTTAGATTCCATCTTCTGTGAAGAAAATGACCATGTCCACGGGGCGGGCAAGTATAGATAATCAGGAAACTGTCAGCACAAGCAGCTTGAGCCTTTAAGACCGTCTGACTTAGTTAAAAAACTGAGTACGTGCGTAACATGTCGACAAGAAGGCTTCCAATTACTGTGATGTGTAGTAGATTATGGTATCATAGATCCGCTGACAAGTGTGAGAGGTGGGAAAGAAGCACATGGGTGGAAGGTTACATGTCCACTTCCGGATGCTTCGAAGCGTCATCCGGGCGTGGAGATCGGTGGCAAGGGGACCTTAGTTGAATTCACGAGTGCGGAAGAAACCGTAGGTAAATGACTGTACGATAAGGAAGAGAAATGAGTTTCGGAGGCAGTGCGACAGTATCTCTGTCCAGTTTCCAAACCTAATGTCAGGTGCAGTAAAAAAAGGGTAAAAGTGAACAGGGTGTAAGAACGATGCGGAGTATTGGTGAGAATGGCTTGTACAGGAAATTAAATCCATGTTGCCTGTTTTTTCCCCTCTCACGTTTACCGAACTCTCTCTACATCAAAGCATGACCCACCAATTCCGATCTCTACTATATACTCTAGGGGGGGGGGGCTTATACACGAAATCTGCACCGCGGGGGACATCGCAAAACACTAACGGTCCGCCAATATGGCCGTGAGAGCATCTATCTTGGAGGTGGGCAGTAGGGGGGGGGGGGGGAGGGGGGGTGGGGGAGGGGGGGTGTGTGAACACTGGGTCGGCAGGGAGGTAGGCGCTGGGTGGTCTAGTTACAGCATGTGGCTGAGTCATAGTGAGTGGCACACATATGTGGGGGGGGGGGGGGGGTGAGGGTTATGGGGGGGAGTAACCCAACTATTATCTAAGAATATTGAGGGGGTGTTTCTTCTCTCTGGGTGGGGGTTGTTTGGGGGGGAAGTGTTGGGGTGGATTTATTGTACAGAGTGGAGTGATATATCTATAGGGGGGGTGTGTGTGTGGGTCTCATGGTGGTTGAGTGAGGGTATGCTGTGAAGACAAGTATATATATATAATATCTGTATATGAAAACGGGAGGGGGGGGGGGCAGGGGGGGGGTACACTATATATATCATTCATATATTTGGGAGTTGCGGGTGGGGGACTTATATATGAGTAACACAACACAATGCGGGTGGTGTGGGGGGGTGGGTTGGTGTTACACACACACATTTGTGGTAGTAGGGTTGTCATACAAACACACCGATCATACAAATGAGTGTTTGACAGAATTCCGACCAATTCAAATAGACAGACGGACAGCAAGGCTCACGAGTGAACACACAGCACACAGTGGAGACGTGCTAGACAAGTAGGCGCGGAGTGAGCGCGCGCGTGCACAATAATAAAGACACAAGGGGCGGGGGGGGGGGGGGGGGGGGGGGCGGGGGGGATAGAAGTCAAACAATCGCTACAAACCAAACACACACCCAAGCTCCAACTTAGCTATCCTCTACCCACACACACAGACCGCACACGTGCGCGGTGCGTCTGCACAACAGCGAGTACTGAGCGATAACACGACTCAGTGCCTCCTTAGAGCCCCCAAACGCCAAAAAAGAAAAACCCGGCCCCGAGACGCGCCCCCCGCCCCCCCAACCCCCCCCCCCACCCGCCCCCTCCCACCCCACACTCCCCCCACCGCCCACTCCCCCCCTCCCCCCCCCCCCACCCCCACCCCCCCCCCCACCCCCCCCCCCCCTCCCCCCCCCCCCCTCCCCCCCCCCACCCCCCCCCCCCCCCCACCCCCACCCCCACCCCTCACCCCACCTCCCCCCTCCCCCCCACCCCCCTCCCACACACCCCCTCCCCACCCCTACCCGCACCCACTCCCCCCACCCCCCCCAACCCCCCCCAACCGCATCCCCACCCCCCCCCCCGCCCCCCCCCGCCACCCCACCCCTCCCACTCACCCCCTCCCCCCCCCACACCCCACACCACACACACCACACCCCACACACACCACCCCACACACACCCCACCACACCCCACACACACACCCACACACACACCACACACCACACACCACACACCCCAC
>CM076717.1:22306300-22532858 GCA_038501795.1 Pseudopleuronectes americanus | reverse complement strand
AACCGGTCTGATATCAGTGCGTTTAAAGAAATAACTTGTTTTACGTGCTTTAACAGCTGTAACTTTAAACCCTTTAAAGAAGCTGAGGTTGCTGTCATTGCTCAATGGCAGCTCTCAGGGTTAAACCCTAGAAAAAAACCTTTCTTCCTTCAAACAGCTGTGAAAGTGACAGCCACAGATTATTAATATAAACCTGCTAAGAAGTTGCCCCTCCTCCAAACTGTCTTGTCTTGCATGTGACATAACACTGATTATGCATGTGTGAATAGTTGCCATGTTGCTGATATATTTAACCAGCTCTGGCTTAACGCTGCATTGCTCCACAGCTCTATAAACAGAACTTGCCAGTGGCAGCACAGCGCCATCTCTTTTTTTTTGAGCATCAAAGAAGTGGTTGTAGTTTTATCTGAGTGAAACTCATGTACTTTGAAGGCGTGGTATTGGATCAGTACATGAATTTCAGTATAGCTGACCTGCTACAGCAGTATCATGTAATTTTGAAAAGGTGGATTGCTTATAAGTACTTCTATACCCGTATACTTCAGGTGCCACTGCTGATTTTAAATTGTCTTTGTCCCTATAGTTGAAGACATAACACGGGGCCACAGCTCCTGAATTCATCACTTTGTGAATTGACTGTAGTTGCAGATCAAGTGTTTCAGTTTTCTCAACACCAGTATCTTTAATTTCCATCCCAGTTACCAGCAAACGCAACAGATTCGTAAGTTTTCCACATCTATATATTTAACTTTTTGAATGTAAGCCTGTCTTAAACCATGAATACTATCAAATATAGTTCAGGTTCATTTAGTTTATTTTTCCTTTCTCACACAGAAAACATTTTAAAAGTTTAGTCAGCTGCACTTACTTGGTCTGGCCTTTGAATTCATGCTATGATCTCATATCTGCTCTAATAAAATCCTTGAGTTCGCTGAGAGGACTCATCTTTCTGTTTGAAAAAAGGAGAATCTTGGTTCACGTCCAAGTTAAAAAAATGTATCGATCGTAGAAGTTTGAAAAGAGTTTGAGTCAAAAAGCTGAACTGTGAAGATCCAATCCCTCCGCTGATGTGTGAGGTTCTTTCTCCTACTCATCTGAAAGGGAAATGTAAAAAAAACTAAAACACAGAGGTGTGTGTTCTTTGTATAAACTCCTTGTGACACCAGAGATAATAAATAAAATAAACATTAAGGTGCTTCGTGACTCAGTGCTGTGAGAATCTGAATTCCCCGCACGGGTCTTTGCTGTGGAGATGATGCTGGATGACAGGCACCACATCTCAGCAATAATAACAAGTGCATGAAATCACACAACACTCAGCTTGAAGTCGCCCTCTTTATTATTTATCTACAATGAAACAAAATTCTAATTATATCAAATATTAGAATCTCTTCAGCCTGTTTATTAAGTATATGATTTATAGAGATCACTGAATTTTATCGACTTATTTTCTTGCATTTTTCATGAAAAATTGTTATGAATATTATTATGTTATTAGCCGTGTTCATTGACTTTGTTCTTTTATTCGTTTAATCTTTATTGATTTAATACAATAATTCTATCAATTGCTCTTATAGCTTTTCTTTTTCCGATAATCAATTGTACTGGCTTATTTATCATTTTTTAGAAGCTATACATGCAAAACACTTATAAATCCCCTCCTAACAATGTTATAATAGATGTCATGTTTATAGAGGCAGATTTAAAATTAAACCATAATGTGACATGTGCACAGCTGCTGACATGTTTGTGTAAACTCAACGTCAACACAAACACAATCACTGAGACGAAGGTGTGAAGTTGAGGTTGCGTCACCGCGGGAGAAGAAGAAGAAGAAGAAGAAACACGCATGTTTGCTAACTCCCCCACTTCTCCCCCTCCCCCTCCCCCCCCTCGCTCCTCACTGATGAAATTCTGATCCGACATTTGGCTTTGATAAAAAAAATAAAAGTACACAGTTCACACAGTACACGCTTTTTACCCTTGAATTTGTCCTCATGAAAACGTAACACGCTCTCATGTACAAGCGAGGGGAAGATGAGCGAGGGGGAAAAACAGGCAACGTGTTTTTCCCCAGTGAGCTTCTGCATTTTGAAAACCAGGAGCAAAAATAACACAGCTACCATCCATCTTCCCATTTTCATCTTATTAAAACCCAATTGTAAATACGCACTCATTGGATTACCAACGATTTACCAAAATAACAAACACTATTCAAAGCAACGGCTGAAGGAAGAAACTGTCCCGGATTCATTTCCCTGGTCGTTTACTGACACTGCGGAGGAAGCTCACTTCTCACGAATGATTTTGTTTACCCCTCTAATCAGGTTGAAGTTCCACGAGGACCTTTAGCGTCTCCCTGACCACCTCCACAAATCACCCAGACAGGCTGACCAGGAGAAATCCTCCCATGATCCTCCTTGGTGCTGCCGCTGTGCCTCATTTAAAGCCTTCCCCGGGTCAGCTTATCTAAATGGATGAGCGAGGACCCGGGCCCTCTCCGGCTGTAATTTGGACTTTGTGGCGACTCTATGCTGAGACGCTCATGTTGCTAATGGCTCCTTATACTAACGCTAAACGATAGGAAGTGGAGGGTGGGCTCAGGGAATCTATATATTCTCTCCCCTCCCGGATTTAATTCATCTGGTAAAACACCGCGAAATCTGACAGGTTATTATCCTGCGAGAGCTGGAACTTAAAAGCTGTTATCGATTAACATATTTCTCATAAGCTGGCTGCTCAACTTGTAGCGTAACAATCGCTCAACCTGACCCCGATGATCCGTGGTGCCATCGCTAATGAGCTTATGAAAATCACGAGGTTCCCGGCAGGAACAGCGCTCGGTGTTAATGAACAAATCCCCGGCTGATTTCGGTTATGAAATTAAATACGAGGATAAAAACCTGTGCTCTATCTCGGGGTTCAGATCTGGTTCCTCATTGTTTCCCCGCTGACGTATTAGAGATAGGAGAGACAATTAGAGAGAGAACGAGGGCCGGGGTCAGTCAGACTGGAGAGAAAGGCGGACAGGATGTATGTGTGTGTGTGTGTGTGTGTGTGGGGTCCACTACAGAAAGATTGAGGGGCAGCCCGCATAATTAGCTACAGTGATTAGGTTGTACTAATCAGTCACACAACATAGTAATCGAGTTATGGAAGGTGAAGTCGAACCGTAAAGGATTTTTATTAATGATTTGAAATGACGATTAGTGATTAGTGGATTTTACAGAACACTAATTTGACAACCCGCTAAATGTGATAAATCAAAAGTGACAAACTTCGGCTGCGGTGTGTGTGTGACCTTTTGAGTTATTATAATGAACGTGTTTGTCAAATTACAGCACGTCAACCAATCTGGTTTTGACATCATTACTCAGAAGTCGTTACTATGTATTTATATTTTAAAATTGTGAGATATTTGTATAACTGGACTAAAAATCTATCGTCAGGCCGTTATGATTAGCAAAGATTCACTTATTTATACATCCAGACATACACAACAATAGCATTAGCATACTTTACACATTGTCTTCTGCACGGTTTGTACATATTGTCTGTATTCACAAATCATACATATATTTTGCATTAATTTCAACTTTAATCTATTGCTCTTGTACCTTAAGTACCTGTATCCTGCTCCTTGTGCTTACATTTCTTACTCTTTAAAGTATTATATATTTGTCTATATTCTTAATATTTGCCCTCAGTTTTTGTTATTAACCAAAAAATCCCAAAGAACATAATTTGCATGTAAAATCCCACATGCAAATAAAAATGCTTCTAAATAGTTTGTAGATGTGTTTCTGAATTCATGACGACCAGGTAGCTGCTAACTTTATCTGACTGACTGACTGTGAGAATAAACCAACACAACATTGTTATGATTCATAAAACCTCAACAAAGACCTGAAAGACACAATAAGGCTTCACAGAGCTGAGCTGCAATATACAACTGTTGTTAATAGCAGATGTCATTGTTAGCTGGAGCTACAATAATTGCTCAGGTATCCAACGTAACCTTGCGTGACTTCCTTCATGGACACGGTTGAATACATTGCAACATGTCAAATTCAATATTCATCCTAACGTCATAATGAATAAATTACATTTTAACTCACTTTCCACAGCCCGTCAGATTTAATTAGCCACGGGCGTTTTCTGTGAGTGTTTTTTTTGTATTGACTTCCTTCCTCTTCCTGTCAGACTTGACAGGCTGTGACTTGACGGTGACCCGGTCCACGTTATAAAGCTGCCCATCATGCTGTTTTAATCATCCGTCCGACCAGTCCAGAGAGCAAAGCTGTGAGCTGCCAATCCCACTCATGTGTCAGGTCTGCCCGAGCCCCACTGGTCACGCCAGCAACTGTTGTGTTCAGGGGAAAACATCTCAGGACCGTGTGAGGCACTTTACCTCGACTGAACCCGGTCATAGGATGAACGATGGAGGTTTCCTCTTCACAGCATGAGGTCGGCGTCTGTAACATCCACTGACATGCAAGGAGAGCCTGACCGAAATGGATTTGTGGTGGCCAATGAGAATTCTATTGTGAGTGTTAGGGACTAAAACCAAAAATGGTGACGTATTGGCAGATATATCATTAATATACATATAATAAAATACCATTAATTCCTAAGATGTGATCCTCAAACCCCTTATTATGAAGACATTTATAATTAAGGCTTGAGATTTTAACAATAGGTGATGAGGGGGAGATGCTATATACCACTTAAACCAAAATGACCAATGTTCCATCTCTCTTCTGTACCCACTTCCCCCCCCACCGCCTATATGAGAGAGAGAGAGAGAGAGAGAGAGAGAGAGAGAGCGAGAGGGCTTTGTGTGCAGATGGAGAATTTGTGTGTGTGCAGGTGAACATCCTATCGTCAGTGCTGCTAACTAAAATATACATATATATATGAAATCTCCTGCTTCTGTGAGTTTTGCGTCAGAGGAGGTCAGAGCAGAGTAAATACTGGAGGACAGGGCTCTCTCTCTCTTTCTCTCTCTCTCTCTCTCTCTCTGTCCTCAGCAGGCGCAGGATTGTGTGGTGGCTGAGATGTCTCACACAAGTGCATCGACGGAAAAAACCGGAACGGAAAAGCCACAACTTGCAAAAGTGACAAGAAAACTAGAAAAAAGCCACAACACAATACAACAGCCGCACAATGGAAACACAATCACAAGGGAAAAGCCACGAAGGAGATGTTTTAGCTCAACTTGTCTCCATTGTGTGGCTTTTGTTGTTCAATTGTGGCTTTTGCAATTGTTGTGGATCTTGCATTTTGCTTTTTTCCGTTGACGCACACGTGTGATTCATCTCAGCCACTGTCAGATTCAGCATTAACTTCTTAGACAATGTTTTTACTTACCGATAATAACACAACAAGCATTGAATGAAAAGCAAACACAAATACAAATAAATATATATTAGGAAATAAGATAATAAACTTGTCATTTCTTATGTCAAACATGTCCAAATCTTTTCTGCATTGCTTATTCTGTAAAAGTAAAGTTTTCATTTAAAAAAACATAAACAAAGATCAATGAAGGTCTTTGAAAGGCTCATATCAACTGATCAATCTGCTCTACAAGCCATAGTGAGCAGTTTTTTAAGCCTTAATACATATTAAAAAAAAAGAAAATCCTCTACTTCGAGACAGTGTGCCTACTGTTACATCGACAGTGTTCTCACAATCCAACAAGAACAGAAGGGATCCTGATCTCACACCTTTGACAAGTCTGCGCAGGCTGAACAGAAGACACTGTACGTCAAACCCAACATGTTAATTACTCGGTGAAATCTGTCTCACAGTGCGATGGAGAGATCTCATTAGAAACGGGCCACACCTTTTCTAAAGAGGAGAAGAACGAATTTCACGGGCGCCACTCGCAGCTCGGGGGGACTTCCACTTTCTATGACTGGCTGTGACCAATAGCATTTTCTCCAGCTGCTGCAATTCTCTGGTTTATTCTCGGTGCCGGGGAGACTATCTCACTCACTTGCCAATAAAAAATTTCTTTTGCCACTGGGAAAAGAACCAGGAGCCGTCAATTGGTTTCACCTTATCTACCTTAAACATGCCTCTGCTGACTTCATGCTTCTCCCCAGTTTCTTTTCCACCGCCGCTTTGCATTGTTTTGCTCTATTTCTTGCCTCATCCTCCCTCTGCACACGGAAATTAACAAACTAATGAAAATTATATATCGGAGCTCAAGTTTTTAAAAACAGACCCATCGGCCCAAATTGAATCGCTTCTTTTTCAGTCAACAGTTGAAGCACCATTTGAGCATTAGAGCAAATAAAAACTGGTGTGTGTGGATAATTGAGTGCCTTTGCAGTATTGTGGACGGTGACTGGATATCTTTTTTATCTCCGGAGAGAAGAGAGGAGGTGAGGGGAGGTAAACCTGATTGGTCGCTGAGTGCTCCTCAACATCAGGGCTCCAAACAATTGTTGAAATATAGATGACAAAGCCCCGGCCGGGGGGGATTGCTCTCAAAAGGCCTGATTGAAAGCTCATGTCAGGGAGGCCGAGGCAATCAGAGGACTCGTGTATTTCAAGTCCAAAGAGGTCGCGTCGAGAGCTCGATACATCCGAGTTCCCGATCCCCCATTCAAAAGGCAACTGTTTTTTTTTCTATTGTTGATGCTGCTTGCTGGTTGTTCTGCTCTGAAATGCCATCTCCTTATAAGCAACAGTCCCTTAAGAATGCTGCCGTGCATCGGTGTGAGACAGTTTATTTAGCTGCAAATATTTGTCATATAATATTTATCATACTTAGTAGTATTTGTCAGATGCACTGAGTTGCCACTCTGGCAGATTTGCTAGATAAACTCCTCCATAATTGAGAAGCTGCCTTTTGGCTCAGAGCGCTGCCAAAATGCCAATTAGCAGAAGTACCCAGCACCTGCCTGCTTCACAGGAACAAGTAACACTGGCTGGAAACACTCAGATATCCACTCTGTGTGCACCACCAGACGTTCATATTGTTGAAGCTGCTCTTATCAATATCTCTGTGGATCATGAATATTTTCAGCCAGGGTTAGTAATGTTGATCATCCTATTTGCTGCCTGCACTTTATCACATTTGTATGATGCCTTTCACTGAAGCTTTAAGAAGAAAATCATAACCATGAATAACTGTATTCGCTGCTTCAGGTCACATCACAATCGTGTTTTATAACCTATGTAACTGTTAGGCTGCAACCAGACTGCTGATTCTAGTCATTAAACACCTGGATCTTAAAGGTTCAGTGTGTAGTATTTAGTGTCATCTAGTGGTGAAGTTGCATGTTGCAGCTGAATACTCCTCAACTCGCCCTCCCCTTACAAACATGAAGGAGATCCTGTTGCCTTCAGTCGTCATAAAAACTCAAAAGGTGCTTAGTTTGTCCAGTTTGGGCTACTGTAAAAAAACATGGCTGCTTCTGCTCCTGATGCATATATAAAGTCTTTAAATATAAAGGGCTCATTCTAGGGTAGAGAAAACACACTGGACTTTTAAGTTACCTTAGAAACAAACAGATCCTCTTACAGTCGCTCATGACGTCCTGCGCCAATAGAAAAACTGCTTTATTCAGATTTATTTTAAGAGAAGGAGAACTCTGCATAATTCAGTTCCTCGTAAAAAAACCTCCTGAACGATCCTGAACTCTGGAGGAATCCTCACCTAGAAGCCAGCCGAGCTGACGTGAGCTGCAGATCAGCTGACTGCCTACAGCAGCACAACCCAGCTGGACATCATATGCACCAGTGGGAAAACCCTGTTTCATGGATGATCATATAGTGAAGCACAGTACTAAATAATACAGGTCTCCTCACTGGAGAAAATAGGATTTCTGGCACGTTTGTAGATTAAAAAAAACATTTACATGTTCTTACGTCTGCAGAGTTATGGAGTTAATGGAGTTAAACTTTTATTATGATCCTGTTTACAGCTTATAAATAGTAAACAGTGTTACAGACCTAAATTTGTCACGTTGACAGAAGCATTACGTCAGCTACATAATCGCTCCTCAGTCACTTCACACAGTCCATTCAAACTGGGAGCAAGAGATTCTCACATAAAGTGCAAGTTATCTGTTAGATTGCTTTATGTTCATGTAGTTTATATATATAAATGTAAATTAGATGGTAATCTGCAGAAGCGTATATAGTTGTTTCTATATAGATTTCTAATATTGCTCTGTGCCTGGTGGATGTGCAAGTATAGGCAAGCAATTAAAATGTTCACTATATCAACCTCATGGGGGGGTAATTAACAAAAAGTGTCACGTATACTGTGCTCACCAGGAGACTGAAATAATCAGAAACTGGGGGTTTCAATATAATTGTCTTATTGTGGTTTAATGCAAATCCAGATATACATTAATATGTGAATTATTCTTCATTAAAAACGTCTAAAAACAACTTAAACAATGTGTATTTTCATGATCATAAAAGTCTCCAACGATGTTCAAACCCCAAGAAAAATCCACAATAGAGTCTGAGTAACACAACGTTTCATATCCAACAGGAAAACACACTGCTATATTTAGCCAGTCAGCCGTTTCACTGTTTGTATCGGTCAATTTGAATGGATGACGATTATAAATGGACGTTTGCTGCGTAACGTGAACGAAACTTTAATATGTGACCTCATCCGTGAACGTGTTTTGCCTTCAGGTAGATTTTCCACTCCAATAATCCCACGCTGCATTATTACATCATTAAACTAGGTGTATTATTATGGTTTATATTGAAAGAGCCCTAGTGGCTGACGTCACATATCGTACATAAACAGTGTATCTCAACAAAACTCAACGTGGACCTTTAATTTACTGTTATTTTTTATTTCCCTTCGGTTTTCCACCATGAACCCGATCGGTGAGGAGCCGGCACTAATCATCCCAATCCAGGATCTCTCTCCCCTCTCTTAGCCACTCTCCCATCCACATTAACCCCAGCACTTTTTTTCAAGTACAGGCCCAATTTAAATAATTAAAGAACTCCGCGTCCATCAATAATTGAGCCATATATCCATTAAAACAACAAAAGGAAAGCAACAAGGGGCAGAGTCGGTGAAGACGGCCGACAGTGGAGGCCTGATCCTTTCAGGTGATTGGACTAAACAAGTGTGCGAGAGGCAGCGTGGGAGTCGAGTCTCTTGCGGTTTGCAGACAGGTTCTGCTGGAGGATGACAGATATGCGGTAGGAATAATTGGGCCGCTGATAACTGTCATGTGGGCACTTAATGAAGATAATCAGCGTTTAGTTTGACAGCTCGGCTCCACCGGCCTCCTCCCGTCACCATACCTTTCATATCAGATCCTACAACTGGAATTAAAATGTCGTCTTCGATATATCCAAGTTGTGTTTTGCTGACCAATCAATCCACATTGTCTAAAGTAAAGGGTTATTTTCTACGTGTGTTTCATTTCTTACCAGCTACATTCCTCCAGCAGCCTGAACCTGATTTCCCAGCTGAACTCCAGGAGAAAAGGAGAAAGAAGCTTGTAGCTCGCCCTCCATTAGTCAAGTCTTTTTAACTTCACTTTCCTTGGCTCTGCGAACTGAGTGGATATTGTTAACAAACACCGAGCGGCTGCCATCTGCACCTTGTACGCTAATGGAAAAAATCATAGGAATAATTTTTATAATTGCATTTCAAATGTATTCCCCATTAACCGCGAGCAGCTTCCCACTTCATTAAAAGGAATAAAAAAAATTAAAAATATAACAGAAGCTTCAAGTTTTTTTCTACTTGAAGCTTCTGCTGCACCTGCCGGCACAAAGTGATCGGGAGGTTTGAGGAGGACACCGGTCCACGCTGCCTCGCTGATTTAATTAATTTGCATTCAGTGATGAATGGACAGTTTTTCTAAGGACTGGGAGACGGGGGTGTAGAGGTGGCAGCAGCCCGCCCGGCATTGGTTCTGATTAAAAATTGATTTTGATTGAATTTAAAAAGAATACATTTACTGAAGCTGTTTTCCTTCTGGAGAAAAAAGTATGAATCATAATTTAATGCAAATGGTACCATTGGTTATATATATATATATATTGGTTCTATTTTTCAGTGTCACCTCCAGTATGAGAAAAAAACAGGTCAGAGCTTCTAAGGAGGCCGGTGCGATTATTATTTATCACGGAAGCCGTAAACAGAGCGAGTATGACTGGGGACTTCAGTCACACACCATTAATCATTACACACTCACTGACTCTTCTTATGAGATTCATTTTTTAAAGCATTTATTTAAGAGCGTCTCCGAGGACCTCGGCTGTGTGAGTCGAGCTTTGTGAGTTTGTTTCAGTGTTTGATTCTTTATGAATTCCCTTTTACCGTCTTTGTTGTGTACCCTAGATAGACAAATAATTGTGTGTTATAGTTTTCAGCTAACAATTATTTAAATTATTGATGAATTTGTTATTTATAGTCACATTGTGTTTGTTGAACAATTCCACTTAACGTTTGCACAAATCAAAGTAGACGTCTTCAAATGATAAAACTCAAAGGCCGAACAGTAAAACAAAGTTATTGCAATATAGTTTTATCAATAGCAATAACACAAGTCCAAGATATACTGATGTAAAGTTAATGCATTGTGTAGCTAAGCACAGTGAGGAGGTAAAACACATGAATGGAGCGACGCCTGCGAGTTGGTTCAGGCAGCCAACTGGAGCTGCTCCAATCATGTGACACACATCATGTGACAGACCTCACTCTCCACAACCGTCTTTAATACACACCCACCCCATCAGGTGGTCTGTTTAAGCAGAGAGAAATTTCCCAGCATCCCCTTTGCTCGCGCTGGTGCTGCAGTATTGCCACCAGTTGCTTCAGCCCCTCCACCTGTAGGCTCTGACTGGGGGAGCTCATCACTCCCATCATTCCTGTTCTAGCGCTGCAATAAACTGACTTAACTTTGATTTATTTCAGATTTGTAAAATGGGAAATGGGAAAAAAATGTTTGTCATATAGAAGTGTTCAAAACCACAACCGTAACACAGTAGCAAAATCTGTCTATGAACTAAAAACAGGCAATAATGTGACTTTTATTGTGATAATAATAATGATTTTGATAAATACTTATTTTCAGTGACGATATTTCAATATATAAAAGAACCTAAGGACGAGATGATTTTTGCATTTTTGATTCAAAATGGTTTTAAGGATAATCCGTTCCATATTTTTGTGTTTGTCCGTGTGACACAAAGTAGTTCTGTTGTTTTCCGGCTTTTAAAAGTTGCGTGTTATTGATTGGAAAGTGTGTTGAGTAATAGTTTGTATGTTCTTACACGGCTGATGTCAATAGTGTTGCAGCTCAGTTGTTATGAAAATACACTTTGCTAAACTGTAGACGTCACAAATTCTCCTTCTCCTTCTGACTTTCTCAGAAATTTTTTTATGTAAACGGACATTAACTGAATGAGTTTGATAACAAACTCCATCGTGTGTGGATTTAAATTAAAGTAATTTTTCATCAGTTAACCTCAGAATAAAGACACAATTAAAAAAAATTCAGAAGTCACACACCAGACATGAAGCAGGGAAAACAGGAGTAATGACTCATGAGCAATTGTGCATATCCACTGGTTTTATGAGAGGACCATAATGGGTTATTGACCCTGAGTGAAGTGAGACAGATGTTGCAGGGAGGGCATTTGTAATTGTAAACTCTCCTTGTCAACTCCACCAAAACTCAGTATTTCATTTTCAGTTTCAGGGAAATGAATGTGACAAACGTTCAGAAGTTTAATTGGATCCCAACGGATTCTATTTATATCCAAATGTGTAAAGATGTGTCAGTAAATATTCTTTAAAGTTTATATGGAATATACAGTGAGTTTGGGGCGTTTTCATGTTTGAAGCATGGACTGTTTATGAAAATGGACAAAATGACTGCGCCCTACAAAAAAAGCCAAAGCATCTTGATCTCCCCCTGGTGGCTGACTGCAGTATAGGTCATCCTGCCTCCTCCGTGTAAGTAGTCGGGACATGGATCCAACTAAAAAGTCAAAGTACACATCAAAGATAGTCATTTTAGGTCGTTCTTATCAAATAGATTTTTCGTGCAAATTTGTTGGGTAAGTTGGGTTTCGATTAGTTATTTGATGCTTTAAAAATTTGTTGAAACATGATGATTGACAGCTGAGAACTGACTTTCAATTGGTCAACCTCAGGTACCAGTGGGACCTTGGTACCACGGCCCGATCCTCAGAACGTTAGTGTGCAAACTCTGACTCCAAAGGCACAAGATGGCAGCGTTCGAATGATGGCTCTCTCAGTTTAATGTCTGGATAGTGGGTCAACGTCAGCCATCTTTATTTACATTATTTGTTGGAAGCAGAGGAAACTGTTGCATGTTGATTGTTCAGGGAAATAAACGGAAAAAACACAGATTTTTTAAACAAACCCTTAAATTGCAGCCACCTGATTCTCATCTTGTTGTTTGATGGCGAGCTGCGAGTTGAAGAAGTCCCCATGTAAACCCCAACAACACAATAAACGAACGCAGTCTCCCAGCACTGACTGGACTCGCCCTTCACTCAATACCTCGTGTTTGAACTCCATCGGATTAAAGGTTGACATACGAGCAGCGTCCCGTTCTAAGGGTCAGTGAACGTGACCCTCTTCTCCGTGGTCTCCTTTCAGTTTGAGAGAAAGAAGTACTTCAGGGTCAAAGCAGACGTTCCTCATCTCTCCCCGTCGGCCCAGCCCCGGCGGTGCAATAACTCTGATGGCTGGGTATTGATGATGTCTCCGGGTCTTTATGAGGACGCTCGGTATCCGTCTCATTAAGTGGCGTTTTATTGGGAAGCGAGGGTTTTACCTTGGGTCCTTTTAAGCAACAACTGCAGAGAAAAAAAGAAAAACCTGGCAGAGGATCGCTTTTCCCTCTTCCATTTATTTTTACGGCCATGATTAATAACTTCTGCCAATTGTCGTAATGCATCACCTTGCTTTTATATATATACTGTATACGTCTTAGGTGTCATGGTACGCTACGTGATTTTCCCAGTTTGTTGGAAGCAGGCTGGTCTTTAGAAGACTCACTCATGTCTCACTGCAGTTGTGATCCTCTGCTGATGCTTGGGTAGGGAAGGGGTGTGTTTGTGCGTGTGTGTGTGTGTGTTTGTGTGTGTGTCTCACCGGTTGCATCAGTGCTAGTAGCGGATGAGCAGCGATGCAGTGCGTCGGGTCCCCTTGTGTTCAGCACGTTGTGGAGCAGCAAACGGGGTAGCCGGATTGTTGTTCCCTCGCATTTGTTTTGATTGTGGCACAATGATGGAAGGGATTGAAGCTCACCGTCCGGAGGCTGTTTCTGCTCTTTAACTCTGGCAATTATATAAAACATTTAATATGACACCAGCAAAATGGCCGGCGAAGGTTGATTTGTTGTTGCTCTCAGCCCAAGTGTTCACATCAGCTTTTAATCATGGGTTTTCATTCCTCCCGGTGGTAAATCAGAGGGATGCTCACCTTTTATCTCAGACACACGTTCCAGCAGGAAGAGCACAGGTGTAATTTATGACACGTTGATGCTGGTGCTGACTCACTGGGACGGACTCCGAGGACATTTAAATGGACCCCGTGCATCATTAATGTTATTTCACCCTCTGCTTTCACTGCTTTGACAAGTCAGTCAGTTGCCATTAAACATTTAACTGCCCGAGCTGAATACCTCTGAATATATTAATACATTTTTTAAGATTTATTAGACAAAGCATGTGTCTAAATTTATGTGGTCTGAATCCTTGGTCAATGTCAAATGTAGAAATTCAAGGCATAAATTAGTTTTCTCAATATGACGAGTACAAAACTGTCAATAATAATTTTATTTTTTCCATATTTGAGGCAACCTAAACACAATCTTTAAGACCATTTGACACTTTTGAATTTGCATCACTTGAGAAACAATCTAATCCGTTTTTTAAATTGAAATATAAGGTCTTTAAAGTGTCTGATGTTTGTTTTTTATACCCTGACTATATGATTGTATAATTAGATGCTCAGTTTTATGGCTGAAACTTCAAACCCAAATTAATCTTTATTCATTCGTCATGACAGACAATTGAATATGCTATGTTATGCACATTGTTATATGTTATATATATGGAATAACGATAAATGTCTTTTAAAGTTACTTTTGCCAGTTTATTGGGAACCCATCCTCATTTCAAAGGCCTTTAAATAATAATAAATAAATAATACCTCAACACAATCTGACCCACCCGGCTGGAGCTGTGAAATCAATAATTAAAGTCCGACATGTCAGTAGTGTTTGAGTAGAAGAGTGGCTGCCCCAGTTGGCAGGGTCAGCGGAAATCTTCCTCCCCAGCTTTTTCCTCCTCACTCTGTTATTCTGCAGGTGTGTGTCTCTGTGTGTGTGTGTGTGTGTCTGTGTGTGTGCGATGCAGTGTAGTCGGCACTCGATAACCCTCAGAGGTTTGAACGACACGCTTCCCTTGCAGTGACAGGAGCCATATGAAACTGTGATGGATTGTGTGAAGATGATTTCCGTCATGGATCAGCAGGAACGGACCAGAACTGACTGAGACACGTCCGAGCTGCCAAACCTGGGAGCTGGTGTGATGCTCTCTGTGATCAGACCTGGAGATACGCTCGTCCTGTAGCCATGCGATATTTGAATCACAGTTGGAGATGCGAGCTGTAGATTTCACTCGTGGAGGGGATCAGTCCTTGTTTCTATCGGGGTGGGGGAGGTTGTTGGGTTGTTTCCGGCCTCAGTAAAACAAAAATCAGGCTTTTTTTGTCTTTCAATATGTCACAGATAAACTCTGGTTTGGTGTCTTCTACAAACTACAGCCTCATGGAGGTGTCTGTGCTGGGTGCACGCGGGGCGAGCAGGGAGATGCAGACCCAGATTTGCAGGGAGATCGTTCCTCACACGCTCGTCATGAGCTCTTTAGCAGATGGGGGGAGCTAAGTTTAGAAGATGAAAAGTGCTTCCTTGGAGAATCTAAAAAAAATGCTTTGTGTGACAGAGTTTGCTCTCTCAGGACGCAGCAGCCTCACTGACTGCATCATTGTGTTACTTTTATACTCTCTACGCTTCTGTCTGTGAGAGGAACTCAGGTGTGAGCGATCCTTTTTGATTATGTTATTTAAAACTCTCCTCTTTTTCGCTTATACTTCAACTTAAGTGAATTTCAACGTAAGCAGAACTCTTAAAAAAAAGAAGACCATTAACATATGGTCACAATGAAAGGGGCCGACTGTTTCAAAGCTCTCCCATGTGATTATTACCATATTTTTTATGACTAAACTTATTTCAAAGATTGACATAAAGGGAAAACAGGCCGGAACCAAACTTGAGTGAAGTCTCCTGCTGTGATTATTTACTGTAAAGACATAACTGCAGCCTCCTCCGATCATTTTTGTCAAGGGCGTTTGATTACAGCCCAAAATCTATTTAAAGTTTAAAAACGCTAAGTGGTGAAGGAACATGGAGGCTGATGTGAGCATGCTCCTCTCTGTTCTCTCTGTGGTTTGCTTCATAGACTCGCAGGTCAAATAAAAAGCTCTGCTCCGTCACTGTAAGGTCATTTGTCTCATCAATTCCAGACAAAAATCAAAGGGATCACAGCTCGTGGAGCTAATCTGAGCATGCAGAGCAGAGGTGGGGCTCAAGGAAATCAATATCTGGAAAAAATCATTCGGGAGAAAACAGACATGCACTCACAAACGTGCACACACACACACACGCCCACACACACACTCACAGTGGGCAAGGTAGCTCTGTAACTAGGTGGTTTGCTCCTTTTAAAGCATTTTGCATGCGATTACATTTCAGTAACTATGGATATGGTTTTATTTCACCAAACAATAATGACATCTGTGGCTAAACATCACGATTTATCTGCCTTTTAAAATGTTGGAAAATGGAAAAATGTCCGTCACCATTATCTTATACGTATCGCCAGACATATTGGTTTTGGATTTTTTTCACTTCCTATCAGTCTCGGTCGGCTTTATCGATAAACCAATCAATTAATGATCTTTTTGTTCCACCTCAAACTTCAATGGTCTCTTCTTCTTCATAGCACAGCAGGAAACGGTTTTGTTTGAGCGAACATTTCTGCCGGAGAACATTTAACAACTGAAGCCCTGCTGCACAGTGTGTCGGAGAGATTTGAGTAAGTCGAGGATTTTCCAGGTTTGAAGACAAACATCTGGAGGCGACCACCTCACCCGGCCTCGTCTTTAATGGTCTCATCACCAGCAGGTTTCGGCTCACTTCACCGATCCCCCCCCCTTTTGAAGAGTTACTATTGCCTGGAGTGGGCAGAAGAGAGTCTCTGCTTCCCCGGAGTGATCTGCATGATTGAAGCCGGGTCGGTGTCTGTGGAAGACAAAGCAGGAGAAGCTCTGTGTTTCAGGACCCGGCCTTCTCCTCTCTATTCAATCGAATGTCAAAATATTAAAGGTCAAACCTGAGTGATGGAAATATTATGAAAAGGTCTAAAGCATGCTCAGGGATATCCACTGAACTTTGACAGGGGATGGTTCCTCCACAGGCTGGATCAGGCAGCCGCTGAACCCCGTTTACCATTAAAGCTCAATTAACCGTCAACATAAACTCATTATAACTATGGTGCATCGAAATAAACAGAGGGCAGAAGAGTTGACGTGAAAGTCCTGGAAAACAGCTGAGATAATGAATTAATTTCCACCTCTTTTATTAAGGCCTATTATGCAATAACGCGTAAGTTTGAATCTTGGCCAGAAGTCTCCATTGTGTTCGGTGCCGTGCTGTTGTTCATTCCCTCAGCCGTGAGAATCTGTTTTTCTTATATCGTTATGCAGGAATTGCTTCTCTATTCAGGAGGCCGGGCTATTTGCTGCTTCACTCACCCTGACAGTAACAAAGTGAACATTTAATCTCCCCTCAGTGTCAACAGCAGCTGATAGCAATTAAGAAGAAAAACCTGGATTGTGAATTTGGAGCGTTTGACTCAAAGAGTTCAGCCACAGAACGAGACTTCACGTTGGGTTTGAGCCGCTGTCCAGAGCCTGAATCTCTGCTCAGGCCCCAGATTACATTGAAAAGCTGCTCGAACAAAGTCATAGTTTGTGTCTATTGGAGAAGTTCAGGACCTTAAAAGAAATAGTAAAGTTTTGGTTGTTTTCTGTGTGGATTCTGTTTGTCAACACTTCTTTTTTTAGCAAATATAGGGGCAACATGTAAGTGTCATATATTTCCGATCTAAATATATTTCTTAATGATCTTTAAATTGGTTTGAATTCTTTAATGTCGTTCAACTTTTAGTTTTTTTCTTAAAATGCACTTTGTAACTGTGTTTAAGAGTTTATTTTTGATTAAAACGCTGGAAAATGAACAAAGATTATCACCAAAATATTAAGAAATGAGTTTTGATGTTGTGTGTGAGATTTGTCTGTTTTGTGTTGCAGATATCGACATTAACGTTATCACATAGTGTTAAAATGATAAAAACAACATCAAGTACACCAACACAAAACAAGCTATTAGAGGAGAGAGAAAAACACGTTTCCCATCATAACTGAACGGTTGCTGCTTTTGTTATGTGATTGGTGTCTTTGTGTTTTATATAATTTTATTTCATATTTGTTATATTTCAAGGAACAATGTACCACAAAACATTACAAATATTATTACGCACATGTTGCTTACACATGTAGTACTAAACACTCATGTATCCATAAAACACACATATGTACGAACAGCTGAGGGTCGTCCAGTTGGTCACTGGGTCGATTCCCAGCTCCTCCGTTGTGCAAGTGTGTCGACAGTGTGTGAATAGTGTGTAATAATAGAAATGCTGCACTAATGGGTGTGTGATGGCTGAATGCAACTCGTACTGTAAAGCACTTTGAGTGGTTGATGATCCTAAACATAAATACAGTCCACATACTTTGCTCACTTACACATGTGTAGTGACACTGATCCATGTACACACTCCCATACAGATATATGTGTTTATTTATACAGACAATGTATAAAGACATAGATATATGGTATGTTTACTTATAACTGACTAATATTTATAATAATACAACTACACCCTTCATCAGATCACAAGTTAATCCTGTGTGAAAAGCAACACACACGACCCAGTGCGTGTTTGACAACATGTCAACAACTGCCCCAGGCAATGTCATCTACACCCAAGTAAGATATATACAAGCTAACGTTAGCTAGCCGTGTGGATGAGGGTTGAAACCCAACGAGCTCACGCCCCAAAACATGCCATCAGAACCTCGGGTGTTTCCAGCAGCCAGTGGAGACTTTATGGATTCGTATATGGACGGCCCGTTGCTGCCGGCACCAGGATTTGTCTCCGTCTGCTCGGTGCCCAGTTTGATTCCACCACAGGAGGAGTGCAGGAGGGCAGGGGGGGGAGGTGGCACCAAACTGTGCCTTCCTTTGTTTCCTGCCACACGGTTGGTCGTCTCCACTCTATGGTAATACGCTGCCCACCTATTGGTTTGGAGTATGAACTCGGAAGTCGGTCAGTTCTTATACGTCGGCCCTTTTTTAATATGCAGGAAGCTGGAGAGGAAAACTGCAGGGGTTTTATATATTTATATATAAAGAGAGTCCACTGCTGGTTTGCCCACGGACACTGAGGTATAATGCAGCCCTCTGCTGTGCTGCAGCCAGAACACAAAGCTCCTGCTCGGAGAAAGGGACAAGCTTTTTTAATATTTTGCTGCTCTGTGGCTCTGTGACATCGTGCAAAACAATGTCAACTCCCCCTGCTCGTCGGCACAAAGCAGACCTTGAGCCGCTCAGATCTCGGAGCCCGGCAGATGTTTTTGATTGTACGATAATCACAACGGTTTTGTTTTTCTACACGTCCAAAGAGAGCGAGGCCCGGCTGCTAAGTGCTGGTGATGTGGGTAGAACTGCCTCGGGCCACTGGACCTGATTACGTTAATGTTTGTCCCCAAATGCTCTCATGTTGGAGTGTTAAAGATACATCTTCATCTAATGAGCACGCTGAGGGGGCAGACTCGACTTGAGACGTTTGACATGAGTGAAGAACGTAATGAGCAAACGGGATCCCCAGGAAGGTTTGAACCTAATCAAAATGACTTCTGAGTCCATAAATAGGGAATCGTTGGAATGAAAAACAGCTTCATATTATAAATAATCATTTCAACACTGTTTCTATGGCAACATTGAACTTGAAGAAGTATCTTCATCATCAAGTAAACTTGACCTCGGTTAGCACTGTTGCTTCACTGCAAGAAGGTTATTGGTTCCAAAACCAGTTCAGCTTCAGCCTCGTCCAACAGTCCAGAGACGTTTGCATCAGAGAGACTCTAGATGGCCTGTAGGACTGAATATTACTGTGAATGGTTGTTTGGCTCTGGATGTTAATGATAGGATTGGCTCCACCCCTCAGTGACCCTCGAATGAGCAGTGGTACAAGCAGATGTGGGGTTAATTTCTCAAGTCAATGAATAGTTTGGACCTGAAAATGTCCGAATGTCAGTGCTGACCCATCACCTGTTCCCACAGTTCTTGGGATATTGAAAACGATATTTGATAAAGGTCCAAGTATCATGTTCATGGTTCAGGCTCATTGTTCTTTCTTATGAAAGAGGAGAAACGTCCATCCAAAGCCTGTAACCATCACTGCCCAGTAATACAACCAATAGAGGGCAGTGCTGAGTCGAGAGAATCTGACAACATGGCTGTGGTGGAGAAGGATTCTCCCCAATTTGCAAAGTCTCACCTTTAAAAAGTTCCATCGTAGTAGAAAAGTCCTTCTCATTTGTTGCCACCCCCCCTCTAAAGTCACAACTCTCCTGTGATGAAGCGACTCTGCCAAGTGTTTAAGGATAAACTAAGTTTAACCCTCCGTGTGTTTTCCATATGTGACGTCACCGGAGCAGATGCTCTGCAGTTGGGCTGCACTGCAGGTTGCAAGGATCTGTCAGGCGTCTGAATTACAGATGCAAATGTAGTCGGCTGTTTGGCATGCCAGCGTGCAGCAATTTGCACGAGAGGAAAAAGACAAATAAACTGCACCCCCCCACACCTCGGGTCCAAACATGATCATCATTTGGTCTTTGTCTCAGCAGATGCTCGGAAAAACAAACAACAGTTGAGAGTCACTGAACGGTTTGAAATGATGCTGGGAAACGTGTGAAGGGATGAAACACAATATTTCTGTTCAAATATAATTATGAGTGAGACTTTATGACCTAAGGCGCTTTTTGAAAATGTCAATAATAAATGAGCTGATATCAAACCAGAGTTTTCAGAGTGAGTTTTCATGTTGTGACCGATACTGTAAATCTGCAGACTTACTGTAAATATCAATGCATGTCCACATCAATCAATCAGATTTTCATTAGTAAAGCACATACAAGCAATGTTACACATAGATCTTTACACAATAATAGTAATAAAAACCAGTACCTCCACCTAAAACCACGACAAGCATAACACTATTAACAGGACCAGAGGAAACACCATCTGGAATCTCATCAATATGAAATGTGGAAACACCAAATGCAGGTTATCACAAATAAAACAATAAAAAACACTGAAAGAGATGAGAAGAACATAAAGATGAAATAATAAAGGTTTAATAATAAGATGCTATAGGAGTTGTGAACAGGATAAATCTGATATAAAGGTGAACTATAGGATGAAATGAAAAACCCAGCGATGAAGCAGATTCAGGGAGCAGATCTTGTAACACGATTTATTTTCAGAACGTGACGAGTTCGAGCTTGAGTGTTGAAATCCAGGCAGTCGACTAAATAACGAGCAGAGACAGGTGCTGCTCCGTCGGCTTTTCATAACAGTCAAATGGACATAATGGAATCTGGCACTGGGGCATGATTCACACTCCAATGCCTCGTTTCATTCAATAACATGCAAAACACTTCTTCTAAAATTAGTATAATAAGCATTGTTGGGTTTTTTTCTCACACCACATTTCACAATCTCGAGGGGGGCTCAGGTCGACGAGCAAGAACTCTGGGATATTATGGTCGTGACGTTAGAATTTACACGTCTCTCTCGGTAAACAGGAACTTGTTACCTCTGCAGAAGGTGACAGATTGTCAGACTGACACGGAGTTACAGGGATCTGCTATTTCCAGTCTGGATCTGTACCTGCTAATCGTCACGACAATGACACAGCGCCTCACTCGCCCCAGTTCCTTGGCGAGTCGGGTGTCACAGCTGAGAATGTCACATGCCAGGCACTTTTTTTTCTCCACTTTTTAGCGATGATTCACTTTTCATGCACGATCTCCTGCTCCCTCTCGCTCATTTTAGATGCAAGGTACACAACAGGACTGCTCGACACTGTAATCCGGGCGCCATGCTGTGCATACGCATGAGTTATTAGAGTTCCTGCAGGACACCTCGGCCTGGTTCTGTGATTTGATGTAAAGAAACACTTGATAAGTTGGTGCAGTGCAGGACTCATCTGTTTCTGTTTGATATACAACACAACCCTTAAGCAAACCCCGTAATTTCTCAAGGAACAACTTTATCTGAGAGGGATTTTCTTCTAATTTAATCCGAAGGTTCAAAGTCACCTCGCAGATTAGACTTCGAACAAATGTCACGAGTCAAAGCACGTGGTTTTAGGTCTGAACTGAAGAATTCAAATTAGATTTATGTATGTAGAACATTAGAAACAACAGGAGATGAGCCAAAGATCTCAACCAGCAAGGCAAAGGGGTACGGATAGAAATAAAATAATAAAAACAAGATAAAGATGCAGTAAAATAGAGTAGATAAGATCAAATGTTATCAGGCAGTGAAACGTGAAAAAAAAATCTGAGGGAATTAACCAAGATTCAAAAGATCTTAACCTTTACTAAGGACAGACCTGAGATCCCATGAGGCCAAACACATGTCTGTGATCTCGACCTTTGTTCAACCAAATTTAATCCCTCAGTCCATTTGTCTAATTGAACATCTTTGCTTAATTTGAAAGAGTCTCTCTGGAGAATTTTAAAGTAATAGCACAATATTTAATTCAATTCTGTATTTAACCAGCAGCTGCATTTTCAACCCCAAAAATACCCTGTATTACTTCTATGCCTGTTGTAGACATGTTTGTTAGACCTGTGGTGAAGCTGGTTGCAGCTTTTCTTTCTGAAACTGGGAAAGCTACCTGCAGTGATTGAGCTGCTGCAAATAAAGAGCTGCTTCTGCTGCTGCTGGTCGCCAGTTTATTCAAAGTGTATTAATATTGAACATATCACATGTCCACATCAAATTCAACATTACTTCATTGAGCCCTTAACAAAGCCGATATGCAGCAGATATGCAAAACACAGAGAGACGGAGTTTTCAGGAGTTATTATATGAATTCCTTCAAAATCTTTCCTTCTCCTCTAAATAACCTCAATCACAAGAATGTTGTACTTTCTTTTTGAATACACTCAGTTCCATTATTTCCAATGTTCATTATCATTATTTCATATTTTTCCTGAGCTGAGACTCACTCAGCGGATCTTCTCAAGGACCCTGGTTCTAAAGGGAAGTACCTCAGCGACTCTGGCCTCTAACTTGTCTTTGTGAAGATATTTCAAACTGAACATGGACACGCAAGGAGAAGGCCAAGGCGGCTGAGACTGAAAAGGCCAGAAACAAAATCCAGTCAATAAAAATTAAACTACAAAAACCTGCACATACGACACAGATACGCAAACAAACCAAAAAGACATGAGCCCGGCATTGAATTGTGTATTTACACTCTCAATACACAATTCAACAGAGTTTAGCAAAACCTATCATTTAGAAACGGTTGCAGCACTCAGCTGAGAGTAGCTGCTCCAGGTCCTTTGTGCAAATCAACAGCAAACTCCAAAATTACCGAACAGACATTATTTTGTCAGTAGTACAAACACATTGCATTTTAAAAAACCTGCTTAATATTCAGTCTGCAGAAATGAAACTGGACAGAAACAGATGGGCCACAGGTAAAACACAAGATGGATGATGCAGCTGAGCAGTGAGGGAACAAAATATGAAGTATTATAGGATCAATACATGAGTATTACCGGCGAGTGTTTATGAAGTAAAACCTATTTTATTAAGCAAAAAATTTGACTAAATACACCAAATACGTTAAACCACAAACAATACGCATTACAATACTAAGAGAGACAATATACTTTATTATAAGTGTTTTTATATATATACTTAAGCAGAATAAATGAGGAGATCCATTTTTTATTATTAGTGATTTTTTTTAATATAACATATCATTTTTAATAGGCTAAACAGGTAGTTTCTTAGATTGCTCTCACAGTTGAAAGTCTGAACCACGATTCACATCTTTGTTGTTTACATTTGTAAATTAAAGACTTGTGTACCTCCTGTCATCAACACCTACTTATATGTGACATTTACACAAACACCTGTAAATAGTCTGGCTCCTACAATTATACATTTATACACACTTGCAGCATTCAACCATTTAAGTGGTGTCTTCACGTCCTAAACACAAAAAGGTTCCTGCTGCTGACTCACCCAGTGTTTTCAGGATAATTCATTAGCTCCCTTTCGAACTGTGTTATTTTTTTCCACCATCTTTTTTAACCTGGATTCTGTCGCCACGAGCCATTCAAGAAAAACTCAGTCCCCATTTTTTTTCTTTTCTTTACCTAATAACTTCATGCAGAGCCACAGCGTTGTTCTTTCTGTTGGAAGGAGGCTGCCTTGAAGTCAGATATTTAATATCATGGGTTGTGTGTGTGTGTGTGTGTGTGTGTGTGTGTGTGTGTGTGTGTGAGTGTGTGTATGTGTGTGGTTGTGAGTTTGTGTGAGTCCCAGCCTACAGGTCTGCTGTCTGTGATAATGAAATGCTGCATGTGGCAAAGAGGCATCCAGAGGGAGAACGGGCAGTTTTTTTCATTAGGATCTCGTTTCACTGAGAGCGCCTCACCTCATTGTGTTGAGAGACCCACAAAGCACGACCGCAGATCCTCATCAAAAAAGCCGCAGTGTGGGTTATTACCTGGAAACACTCCGGCCGTCTGTTTGGTGAATCACCGTGTGCCGTGGGGATTTTAAACAATTCCATTTACACAAACACCGTTTACCCAGTTCCAAAAACATTACACAGTGCAGTCGGTGGAAATGTTCTCCTGCTTTAGAAACACAACAACAACAACAAGCCCCTGAACAAACCCTCACATAAAATGATGGTCAACCAAGAACGGCTTCATGCTGCAGATGACCTATTTATCTTTTTTCCATTTAAGTTTCTTACGTAATATTTTTTCTTTCTTGAACGCGCGCATCAGTAACAAAATCTTTTGGCGCTGTGGGAGCAGCAGAAACTGGGCGTGATGCAACTTCTTCACATTTACACAGCTTTGCTAACACAACTGCCGCTGTGAGTCCTGCAGCGCTGGAAAGAGTCAAGACAAATACAAACTATTTGTTTATCTGTAGGAAAGGTAAGAAGCAGCAGCCCGGCGAGCACATGTAGAGGCGTGTGAAAGAAACATGTTTGTGTTTGCGTGAAAAGACTCTGTGGGGTGTCGGGATCTAATTTCTACTCGTCTCATGTTTAACGATAGTTTATACATAAAGATGGACGACATGGCAGAGATCTACCCCAAGTGGCTGGACGCAGCATAGGTCTTAGCCTCGCCTCCTCCATGTTAGTGGATGGGACACGTGAAAGTACTTCTTTTCATTCTAGGTGAATGTTAGGAGTCTGCTTTTATTTATTTAAATGATGCTTTAAGAACAGGGTGAAACATCAGGATTGTTCTTGGCCTTGGAGACCACGGCTCCATTTCCTGATCGCTCATGCACAGACTCAGGTTCAAACCGACATCCAAAGCACAAGATGGCGGCCGATCTTTTTTAGCGCCATCTTCATAGAACGGGAGGAAGTAGAAATGCGATGTCCATCTTTGTAGACATCTAAGGTCATGATAATGATCATTATCTGTTTTCTATGTCATGTCTATTTTGATGTTTTGTATGTGATGTACTTTTGTAAAGTCTGTCAGTTGCTGTATTGTTTTTTTTTATATAGATTTCCACCAATGGACCTGCCAACTTTCATCTCAACAAAACAAAATGACTAAAATAAATTGGATTAAGGCAGATTTTGAAAATTTGTCAATGTTTTTAACATCATCAAACTCGAATACTGTTTCTTTACCGGTGTCTGAAAACTCCCAGCAGCAGCTTATTCAAAACGTCTTCACTAAAACCAGTAAATTAGATCCCCCTACCCAACCCCCCCATCTCAGCATCGCTCTATATCACCTTCTTCTTTGCATTTAAAATGTCACTGTTGGTCCACAAAACACCGGATGGTTTACACATTCGTTTGAACCTCAGGTTGCCGGGGAAACATCTCCTCCTGCTTCCCAGAGTCACAACTAAAACAGCAGCGTTTAGTTTTTTTATGCTCCACACATCTGAGAACCCTGAGGCTCCGGCTCCAGTTTGTTTAAATCAACACTTAAGATGCTTCCGCTCACCACAAAAAAAACCTTTAATGAAATTAAATCTGGGACTATTTATTCACATCCTGCACCGCACTGTTGCTCCACTGTAATTTGTATTCTTCTATTTAATCTCACTCATGCTTATCCTCTATTTTCTTTTTAAATCCTATTTGTGAGTTATTATTATTATCGCCTCGCGTTTCTTTTATATCTCAATGGTTTTTATGTCTTATGCAAAGCACCCTGGATTGCCTTGTTGTCAGAGGGTGTTACACAAGTACCGCTCCTCCTCTCTATCATTTACTCTCTTACCCCAAACTATTTCCACTACAGGCGACTCAAGCTCACGATATTATCAATTTCCTTTCCTTCGCAGATCCCCCAGGTGAGCTACGCCTCCACGGCTCCGGAGCTCAGCGACAACACCCGCTACGACTTCTTCTCCCGGGTGGTGCCGCCGGACACCTACCAGGCCCAGGCCATGGTGGACATCGTCAAGGCCATGCGCTGGAACTACGTCTCCACCGTGGCCTCCGAGGGAAACTACGGAGAGAGCGGCGTGGACGCTTTCATTCAGAAGTCCCGGGAGGACGGTGAGTGCACTCGGCCCTCGTAGATCGTTTTTCCACCGCCGCGTGGGAAGATGCGATCCATGCCAGCGTTGTTCTGCACTGTGGAAAATCGGTTGAGCCCGGAGACATGCGAGCGGAAATCAATTAGCCGGGTCAAATGTTAGTTTTGATCCCAGAACAGAGGAAACAACGATGACTGATTGAGGAATTTGGATATCCAACACAACGGAACAAATGTGTTACTCCCCTGATTTACATGCATTTACATACGTGCATTATTACAATTAGATACAGCCCATAAACCTGAGGAAAATGGTTATATACATTAATGTTTTTACACTATATACAGAAGCTCTACTATGATGCTATAATTATGCTAAGATTGTGCTGTTTCAAAGTCATTAAAAAACTTCTTTAGTAATAAGGTTGACTTGGTTGGAATGTGATGAGGTCAGTTTATCGAGGGGGTGAAAAACAAGAGTTAGTCCTGGGCAGAGTGAGCTGCTCTTCCTCTCTCATCTTCATCACCTTGTCTCTTCCTCTTCCTCTCGTCTCCTCATCTCGTTCCTTCTCTTGCCATAGACGAGCTTTGACCGATACAGCCTTTTAATTCTGGTTTAACAGAGAACAAAGTTAGCACAGGATCAGATGAGAGTTATCTGCAGGATACACTTGCAGTGAAGGTAACAAACACAATTTCAACATGTGAGTTCAACACTTTACACAAAGTGAATTGAAAGATAACATAGTTCAACTTTTGTTTTTTCAATAAATTGTACTTCTGAGAGTAGTTGTTTTGCAGTATACTTTTTATTATTCTTAATTACATTCATGATGATTTACTGCCCCTGACAGTAAACTAATAAATGGTTCTGACACCAGATCAGCAAACTGTCTGCTGATGAAAATCCTCCAATTCCCTGCATCACACTTTGCTATAGATCCAGTTGCTCGTCCCGTTTGTTGACACATTCACAGATCCACCATGTTGAGTGTAGATTTAATGGGACGGTCCACACACACACATACAAACACACACACACACACACCCAAGGAGTGACACTGGTGACTTCTTGGCATTAAGCAGCATCTCTGCAGCCCAGGAGGAGAAGAAGGTTGTTTTCAGGTAATTATCAAACCCCTCAGTCACAATGCGGAGGTCCTAAACCTGGGGTGACCTCGGTGGAGCGCCCGGCTATGAATGATGTGAAGAGGCTTTGAAGCTGCGTTCAGTTACGTAAAACAAAAAAATCATGCTACATAATTAACACACTCATGTGTAATGTGGAGGGGGCTGCCAGCGCTGCAGGACCCTCTGAGGAGCAACTTTGAAGTGCAAGCCTAACACTCCCTTTTAGCTTGAACATGCCCTTTCATCGCTGCAGAGAGATATGGATTCAAACCCCACACCGCTCCCCCCCCATGGTACCCTGCGACCTCTGATACTCCAGCACACACACCTCTGTGAAGCCATTACTGCAACGCTCCTCTGTCTCCCTCACCGTCCAGAGCATCTCAGCTGTTTGTCGTCGTATTGAATATAACATCTGATGGTCATACAGGGTTCAGAGAGCTGTAGTTAGACATACAACTCGTTTTAATCGTGTGTACTGGACAGTGACGGCTTTCGCTTTGCACTCCTTTACCCAGATTTCTCCTGGGTCTATTTATTGTTTATCTCTGGTATTGTAATGAACATATATTGGGACCAGGACTATTTCATAGTCCTAACTAAGACGGCATTTAAATTAACTAGATATTATCTGTCATTTGGATCTGCATCAAACTACACATGCCTGATTTTATTGTTTCATTAAGATCCATGAGTGATTTTCTCTCAGAAATCCAGGAAAATGTTGAAAAAGCATATTTTCTCACATCGTTAAAGACCACCCCCTGATCTGGATCCACACCAAAACTCATTGAGATATTCCCTGACCCAAAACCTCCTTCCAGTTAACGTTTTGTGAGAATCCGCACATTTGTCTTTGTTTTAGTCCTGCTAAATAAGAGACAAACAAAAAGTTATTTTCTTGTCAGTGTAGAAAACGTCGGTCCCTGTTGCCCCAAATATAAACCCTCTGTTTAGACAATAAGTTCGAGGTTAAATAAATGTGATCAGTCAAAGTGTTCGTCATTGAACATTTTGCTTTGAAATCCTCTTCTCTTTTTACATTTACTCCCAAAGTTTACGTGGCTGAAGGATCCCCTGAGCAGTTTGAATGTGTTGTGTTCGACTCTGTACAAGTGTAATTAGCAGGATGAGTGTTCAAGGTGCCCTGGTAATGTCTCCAGTTTGCAGTGTGCCCAGGACAGAATAAAACCAACTCGACTGTGGTTGTTCATCACTTCTGTCTGTCGCTGTCTGAACACTTAATCGCCCGGGCACGAGTCGGGGACAGCAGAGGGAGCGAGAGCAAGTCGCTCTGGGTAGTGAACAAGCCAGGGATTTTATCAGAGTTGAAGAATCAGGAAATGCATGTCCCTGCAAATTGATTCCAAGCTTGGGAATGAGTCTGGATGAAGACTGCATGTGGTCCTATCACAGGAGAGGGTTCCACTTCACATGGCGCTTGAGAAAACAATAAAAAAAAACCCACCTTACAATCTATTAAAGATCATTTTCAGTTGAATGAAATACAACCTATAAATATTAGGAATGATCATCCTTATCCGAGGATTTGTTTCCCTGCAAACTTTTGAGACACAGTTGAGCTCAAAGAGAGACGCATAAATAAATTAGAAACTTGTGTCGCTTAAAATAAGTCTCTGTGTCGTTTCCAAACCAGGGAACTCCTTCGCCGTCCGGAAGAAACCTCACAGCTTTAAATATTTAGTCAAGTTCAGGAGAAATCCCCAAGTCAAGTTATTTTTAATACACACACAGCAACGAGGTGACATGTTCAAAATATAGATTTCTCAATTATGGACAAACTGGTTAGAACACGATAACCATATTCACCAAAACACAATTCAAACCGACAACAATCAAATCAGACTTTTTCCCCAAAAAACACAAACTACACACGTCCACTTCTGCTGCTACATGCTAACAACACATATCGTATCAAAGCCACAATTTCGCAGATTCTAATTATCAAAGTTATATTTCTATGACCCAAACTCACTTTACCTGCAGCTGAAGCAGAGCAAACAACTACAGGGATATTATTTCCGGCCCAGAATTGGTACAATTTCTACACTTTTTATGAATGTTTGTAATTTTCCTTTCATAAACACTGCACACGTTTTGTTATTCAGCTGAAAGTCTCTGTTGTTAAATGATTCGCAGCCTCTGACCTGAGAGGATTTATTGTTTTTGTGAATAACATCAGGTTTCAGAGGCTCTGAAATGTGGTGGGAAACATTTTAATATGCTCTTAGCGTTTTAAAACAAAACAAGGAGTTGAGTAATCCCCCTAAAAAATTACAGTAGATATATTAAACTACCAGGAAATTATTGTTTATTGCAGCTCTAACTTGCTGCACCCTTCCATTCATCAGTTTAATGTCGCTTGTTTTCTCACTAACCTTTTACACTGTGAATTATTTCGGTAATTTGTTATTGTGTCTGCGTAAAAGAAAATAAACGAATCAGCCTTTGAAGATGAGGTTAATTCCAGACTTGTTCCATCTCACAGTGAATATATTTATATTTCTCCAATCAACACTTTCAAGTCAAATAAGAAATAATTGCCTCTGGGAACATCAACAGATATTAGCTGTAGTTACATTTCCTGCCAGGTGATAATCATTCCCTCAGTAAGCCAGTGGTGTCCTTTGACTTAATGTTGACATATTGAATTACATATATATATACTGTAAATCCACTGCTTAATTTGTGCTGAATTCACCAAGAAAATAGTCCCAAAAAATTGAAATCTAATTATGAGAGTTGGCTCCCCGGCAGCCGAGCAGCCACCTGCTCCAAGCTGCACCAGCTCCCTTAAGAGGGCTTTGCAAATATGATGTGAGTGAGAAGCAAGACGATAAAACGTAAATATGAATTCCAGGTGGAGTTTTCTTTTCGGATCTCCCCTCACTGGCAAACAGTGCTTAGAGCCCGGAGTAAGTGACCTTCACTGTTCCTCCACATGGGGTGTTTGAGGTGAGCGGCCTCGCATCTCACTTTCACCGACCCCAGCAGGTGACCTCACCGGCCCACGAGGGAGCGAGTGTAAGAGCAGATGAAGGAAACAAAAAAAAACACTTTACTGTGTAAGAACCAGCTCAGGAAAAACATCAGATGTGAGAGAAGGTGTCTTCTGTCCTTTCGGATGCTTGTCCGGGACTTCGAGTCTCCTGTCGAAGGAGTTTAAAAGGAATATCTGTCGTCATATTTGTTACGAAGTTGCGGTGGATGAACTGTTCAACAAACCACAGGAGAGAGGTGAAGCCGGTCGCCATGATGTCCTGTAATCACACGGAAGTACTTATTTTATTCCAAACAATTGTTTTAGCCAAAGCCACAAATTGTTCCCCTTAACAATTAGTTTCTAGCATTCCGTTCTACTTTAGGAGACATTAATGGAACAAATATGGTTCTTCAGGGTTCTTTGAAGTCTTGCTGTTCTCCTGGCGATGAACCTGATGCATTTCTATTCCAGCAAACATTAGGGAATGAGCTTTAGAAATATGCTTCTATAGGAGCCTCTTAACTAATGTATTCCCGGCTGATAAGGACACATTTCTTCCATTTCAAAGGTGCCTGTTCTCTGAAACACACTCAGGAAATGGAAAAAGTTGTAATGGTCATCCAGGGTCTACTCCGTGCTCTACGCACTACTTTGGTATTTATGAATGTAAGATTCTGTGTGAGTGCAGCCTTGAGGAAACAAACAGGAGACGGACTGGGAGAGTCTGGTCTGTGGCCGCGGACAGCCCCTCTCTGCAGAGAGGTTGATTACTGTGGAGCCGAGCCCCCAATAGATGTCATTAATCAAGTTAATGAAACACAATGTCAATAAGAGCCCTAACAAGATTCCCCCCCTCGCAAACCAATGGCCTGGCTGACATCAACATGTGAATCCCTGCTAATGGAGGAGCTGCCGTCCCTGTTTGATGAGGAGGATTACAGGCATTAGCCACAGAGCGCGGATGAAGGAGCACATGGGAGGAATGTAAAATGAAGACGAAGATGAAGAAGAGGACGAAGAAGAAGCACACAAACAACTCTGCTTTGCTCCTAGATGATTTATTTGTAGATGCGAGGGAACAAACTGGGTTGAGGTTAAACCTGGTAATAGAAAGTAAATCATGAGCTAGATACTTGAGTCTTTATTAACTTCTTCTTGTCTAAGTTGTGCTGGTTTATCAGAAATTTCTTTCTTTAGTTTAATGGACAAAATTAAGGACAATAATAACGCAATAAGTACTTTGATGGAGCGTTCTTTGTCTCGCTGTTCGCAGATGAAACCCGATCCCGGTGCCTCACAGACTAATGGAAAGAAAATCACTTTTATCTCGACTTCTTTCTTTCTGACTTACGACAATAATTTTTTTCGGTGCCACCAGAATTCTATGACCTGTGGTACTTAACCCCATCCACTGTTATACCACCAGTCACCACAGGTGTCCCTAAAAATCAACCAGGAGAGAAACCTTCCAGATTACCAATTAAAAAATAATTTGAAAGCCACCTTTTTCTTTTATAGCAGAGAACTGTTGCTTTACATAAATATTTCTGAACAGTGTGATATTTCTGAATCTATTTTCATCTGTGGATTAATGAGTCATATGCAAAAGGTTCAGACACCTCTGAGCCTCTGACTTTTATACAATGTAAGAAAACTGCTATTATTCTATTAGTTTTTTCTTTTTTTACTTTCACTTCCCGAATTAATAAGTAAGACTGCATTTTTCTATTTACAATTCCTTTTTACTTTTCACATTTCTCATCATGTGATTTGGTGAAGGTTGGTCAAACTCTGGCTCACAACCCCTCGGAGCCACGATAGGCAAATCGATGGATAACTCAGCCGTCTGTGGTGATTGGATTAGAGGAAAAAGCACGGCTCCAATCAGAGCGACAGGACCACATCTGAGAACATCTGTATTCTAAGTGGCCGCGGTCGTCCAGGGGAAGGAGATCACAGCGCAGGCGGTGATGTTCCTGCTTCCATCCATATGGCCTGTTAATCTCCGGTTCACACCCCTGGGTGGCGTGTCAGCCAGTTATGTCTTTATTTATTATCTGACATCACGCAAATGACCCCCCGAGTGCCGCAGATATGTCTTGTTGCAATTTGTTGAAACAATTACGTGTCATTGCTTAATTGGGCAAAGCGAATGGCTGAATAATCATCACTCATCTTCTCCCTCTCTCTCTCTCTCTCTCTCTCTCTCTCTCTCTCAGGGGCTTCCTGTCAGTGACATAATGGTTATATATCTCCGTTAATACAGAGATAGTGTAAATGGGAATTTTCTTAAGCGAGCACTGCCACTTCGACCTTGATCTTTATGGCCAAGATACCCGGAGGGAATGTTAGAGGGACTCTACACATATATCAGGTGCAGCATGGGGATTTAAGCAGACATTTTTTCAGATATAGGGGCATTTACTCCTGTGATGTAAAGGTTCATATTAATAAATATTCAAACGGATGAGAAAATTAGAAAGACAGAGAAGCAAAGCGGTGGATTAGGGTGTGGGGGAGGCTACTGGTAATTCCTCCTGAAGTACCCGAAGGAGGCTGCACTAAATTGGCCCACAAAAAAGCAATGTGAACCGGTACAGATAAGGTTAGTGGCTGCTAAGCTAATATGGTACATAAATAGTAACATGAGAAAGGAACGATAATGGATCCTGACGAAAAGACATCAAACGTGCCTCCCTGTCATGTGCGTAGCAAATTGAGCTCAAATGACTTTTATTGGGCTAAATATTTTATCCACTTACAGAAGTACAGACTTGAAGTATTGTAAAAAATATGGCAACAAATTGAAAAACGGGGCTGTGTAATGCCTGTGTAATGTTCTGGGAAAGAAATGGAAAAAGACAAATTGTAAAAGTACGGATGAGGGTTCAAGGCCGAGGGATTTGATTTTGAAAAAATATGCTCAACTCTGCAATTATCTAATCCAACTAGAGCAAGAGCAGATTTCAATTTGACAACCTCAAAACAATCATGTAAATTAGACGGCTCATGCATGCAGCTAATCTGGATTACAATTTCTCCAACTAATTCCTATTCTCATTCAGCCGCTCTCCATTACAACGAATCAGAATCACTTCTGACAGAAGATGTTCTCAGCTTCTATTAAGCACTTTGCGAACGACTCTATGTTGTGGTTTGGGGTTTTACAAATGAAATGATGCTGAATTGAATTATCTTTCTATTAGGATTACATATTGTACTATTCAATATAACAGGGTTCTGATGAAAATGAGAGAACATGATATCTGGAACTCGAAGGCATCATCGTGGAATTGAAGATACAAATGATCATTTTAACACTAATTGGATAAACACAGGAGTTAACAGTGTTTGACAGTCAGTGTCAGTCGTTGCCGCAAAATGACACAGTGTTCTTAGAGATTAAGTCTTAACTCACTTCTCAGGTATTAAACCGTTGCAGGGTTGCTGAGCAGGATTGAATTTTAAATCAGAATATTAAAAACACTTTTTAATATAATGTGGTACCTCTATCTAACAACCTTAATAATTAACATATCAATGATATACCACATTTTGGAAAGTTTTAAGAAACACTGGTGTTATTAAACCACGGCAGAGCGGTTGTGCTGGATTGGAGATGTCGGGGCGACACTGTGGTGCAGCGGCTTAAACGATCAGGTCTTCAGTGGGGGGGGTTCTTTCCTCCCACAGTCTGAAGGTCAAGTGTTGACTCTGAACCGCCCAGAGGTGGGAATGTGGGCGTGGATTTGTCTTTATGTCTTTGTGTCTCAGCTCCCTGATGCCTCACCACGACTCTAAGAGGATGAGTGGAATAGAGAAGGGATGAATATATGTATGTGTAGATGAATGGACCCCAAAAACAGTGGCCACACAAAGTGACACATATATTTTGGCACTCTTGAATTTATTTATGTTGTTATTATTTTAGTTTTTTTTTACTGCTTCCACTATGAGAAGTAGGATTATCAGTGTCAATAACATGTTTACGGTTTGTCTTTGCCTCCTTCCCCATTTTCTATCACTATAGCTGCCTCCAAACCATGGCAATGAGACACTGATTCCCCACAATGCAATGTGGTGGAGGCCACTTCCTCTCACAGAAAGACTTAAAACACATTGTTCTTCTATGGGATAGAGCTGTGAACATAAGATTTCCAAGGAACTCATCAACGAAACTTCTCTGAGACGCAACAACCTCTGAAGACAATTTATGCAAAACAGTTCAACTTTACGTGTCAGCTCTGAAAAAACAGTTATTTAACTAGATTTTTAGAAATTGGAAATGTGTCTCTCCATTATATGAGTCACTTTTCTCTCTGGTTAGAAACGTTTACTGGCAAAGCTGCAGGTTTCTCTGAGAGGAGAAGGTACAAAATCTAATTCCTTAATTGCCAATTTGCGTGACATGCTTCTTGTGTTTCTGCAAGTAAAACAAAACCTGCATGAGAGTTTTGTTCTTCTTTGGCTGTGCATGTGTTTTTCGCACTGTGCTTCCCAGAGGTCACTTGGAAATGAATAAGTGTGAAAAAAGAAGCGAGACATCCGTTTATTCACAAGTTTGTTGCTTTACATCAACAGGAAGTCTTTCCCTCGCTGGCTGGGGCGTCTGCCACTGCTCAGACTAATATACTTTCCTAATTGGATTAATCCACACAAATCAATGCCGCTGAATCGGAAAATAATCTTGTAACATTTTGAAATAAAGTGCATCGCTCTCTGGCGGCCAGACGACCGACCCCAGCGGTGCCACGGACAAACCTGTCTTCTGGGAACGGACCACAAACTCAATTATTTGTCCCATGCTGATAATGTTTCCAGGAATTCTGTTTGGCGTTCCTGAAACGTACCGAGGGAGGTCTGGACATTGTTGATTATTATCTGGACAGCTTCCAGGAACAAGACGTCTCCGGGGTTTTATCGGCCCACACTGTCAAAGACCTTCAAAGTGACGTCTGCTGCTGTTCTCACACAGTTTCTGATTTGCACACTTCTGGTTTACCAAACCAACGCACCCATAGGGCGAAGTGGAGCGGCATCAGTCTTGAGATCGGATTATTGAGTTAGAGTTATTGATCCCTTTGGGGGAATTAGGTCATTCCAGCAGAGACAATAATACGATTTAACAAAGGAAGAGAGGAGGATATATATTCAAACAAATCTAAAATAATCAAAGGGCATCAGAGTTTGGTTAGATAATATTATTTAATCCGCTTCTCATCTTCTTCCTCTCTCCAAAACCAGTGGCTTTGGCTAAAAACCCATCCACTTCTGTGTTTCCTATTGAAACAGGAGGAGTTTAATCTTTAGCATAAACCAGTGGGTTCTCCATCACGGAGCGAGAGCTGGTTTGATTTACTGTGTGTGCAGAGTGGTGTGATTGCACTCTTCAGTTGTGTGGAGGAAAATGGAACCACACACACACACACACACACACAGTCACAGAGTTGCAATGATTTCCCAAAAATGTTTTGCTTCATCTGATGGGGGATGAATGAGCTTTCATTTCTGCACAGGGAGCTTGAAGGGTAGTATTTGGAAGTGATAAGGTAGGTGCTAGCTAGGCGGGGATGTTCAACAGGGAGCTCTGGAGCCTTGTGTGATGGGAAAACATTGGCACGCACACACGACTGAAAACCAGGCAATTTCTGCTGCTCGCCGTGTGCTGAAATATCCTTGATGGCTGCAAACAAATTTCATTTAGTGATGCTGTATTTTCAACAAGATTTCCATATGGTAATAGGCGGCACAGTGGGACACAAATAGGATTCCAATTGTTCCATTAGCCCAGATGAAATCAGGAGAATCTGTAGGCCGGGCTAAATATCAGAAATTGATTGTAGGGAACGTCAGAAGCCGCCAGCTGAGGAGAAGTGCTCCTGCCGTGCTTTAATAAATTGCATGGAGGTGTTTTCCTCAAAGCGGGTGGTGAAAAAATAAAGATAAGCACACTCCCCTGGGAATTATACTCTACAAAATGCTGATTAATGTGTTGTGTATGTATGGTTTTCCATTTCCTGACAAACTGGGCATTCAGGCATATGAAATATGAAACCTCTTAGACAGAAAATAACCTTTTTTATTTATCTTAAATAAAAAAAAATACTTTCATGGCTTCATAAAAATGTAACACCGCCCATCAGTCCCCGAGACAAACAGCGGGCGTCTGAGTAAAAGCTGTGAGAGTCGATCCTTTGTGCAAGTATAAGAAGAGTGAGGCATTTCAGTGAGAGGGGGGGGGGAACAAACAGTCTTTTCATTTGTTTGTTTCCATTTAAAGAGTTGAACCTAATCCCTCCTTTTTATTTTATTTTTTTTCCGGGGAGATTTCGCAGCCACTAAAGAGCCGTGGAAGTTTGGAACTTTCTTTGTAAAAAAAACTTGAGTGAAAGACTTTGGCTCGCGTTCAGGATTTCAATTTGTTATTGAAGACATTACACTGGAGAGTATATTTCTGAAGTTATGGAGGCTTGGAAAGAACGTTTTTCTAAATGAATTCTGAATGAGGCGCAGCGCCAGAGTGATTTAGTCTGGCAGGGAATCTCTGGATAAAATGTTGACATAATGTCACTTTGACTCAGGGCATGTCGTCTTCTTTTCACGAGGCGCTTAACAGTCAGTTGAAACAGAGAGGCGGGGGGGACAGGGGGATGAGGGGCGGGGGGGGGCGACGTGTGGGTGAGACAAAGCAAGATGGGATTTGAAGGCTGGAAGAAAGAGGAAGATGTTTGCCGAAACGCAGAGAAAACATCTGTTTCCATCAGCCCCGAGTTACTGTGACTACGGTTCTTTTGTCAGACTGATGAGGCAGAGCTCAGAATGAAAATACACTCACACACCTCTGTGGTGGGATCACACTAACGACAGACACGTTTCCCTGCAGGATTTAGTCCCGAAACATCACACACACATTTCCTGGTGTCTCAGCCTGTCTGTTCCCGGGGCAGGGTGGGATACTGCCACATTTCTCAGGGATGAATCGATATGTTTTTTAATCTCATACTTCCATTTTTCCTCCCGCTTCGATCCGTTCTGTACCGTCCTCGAGCTCCGCCAATGAATTAATCGGCCTCACAAACAAAAACCAAATTCGGTGTCCCCAACATCGTGCTGTGGTGATCAATGGCAGAGACGGGGCCGGGTCAACAATTCAGACGCTTGTGTTTACTGAGGCAAAGTATTGGAGCAGCAGAGAGGCCGGTGGAGTTAGAGGCTGCGAACTACAATCAATGCAAACAGCTATCATCATTTGCAGGGGTTTATTAATGGCTGCGCCCCCGAGCCCAGCACACAGAGAGTAACACTCACTTGCATTTAGGCAACCAACACTCCGGCGTTTATGCAGCTCGCCTCCTATCAATCATCTCGGTCTCGGTTGCTCTCAGTGATGGTGTGGCTACCTCGGAAAAAACAACCCCCCCCCCTTTCAATCCTGTAATGAATGGCATCAATTATGGGGCCCGAGCTGCCAACGTATATACAAATGATTCAGAATGGGTCAGAGTCCACAAGGCGAACGAAAAGAAAGAAAGAAGGAAAGCTCTGTTTAATTCACTTTCCCTTCACTCTGTTCAGCCGTGGCTCCGACAGAGTTTTCATGAATTTTAAAAGGTGCATCCACCTGTTCGCTGGTGACAGCAGCATCAGTCACACAGCCGGGAGCCGGCGAGGGGGGTTCCCACCAACAGGTGCAGCCCGTCCTCCTGCTGCTGTAGTCAGGAAACGTCCCATCGGTGAAAGAGATCTCTTCTCTGCTCGGAGACTTTTACAGAATGTGTCACCTGCTAAATCACAGAGCGGAGGAAGGAGACGCCGTTCTTTCTCTTACGGCAGTTGAGTTGTTTCTTCGGTAACGTGGCAGCTCTGACTGAAGTATGGGGCTGGGGGGGGGGTTTCCATCTGTCAAATGAAACCGTTGAGCAGCAGGTGATAGATGAACAAAAAAAAACATTAAGATCTGCCGTGTTTTTATCGAGCTCCCGGAAAGAAAATACTAAGGTTCCATGATTTATTCAGAGAGAGAGAGATGTGATTAAAAATGCATTTGACTAAGTGGAGTTCAATCCACCAGGTATCGACATGAACCTTTCAAGGAACTAGTGTCTCATTGTGAAGCCGCCTGTGTAGCAGGGGTTGTTTGTTTGGTCTGTGCTGGATGCAGGTTGCAGCGTTCCTTCCTGAAACTGTAAAAAGTGACCTGCAGTAATTAAGCTGCTTCAAGAAACAAAGACCTGCTGCAGGACTCAGGAACCTGCAGCTGCACCAAAGAGCCTGTGTGTTCAAAGTTCACTTCAGGATGAGTCAGTTCCCAGAAGCCAGGACCGGAGAATCGATTGTTGTGTTGCCGTTGTTATGAATCTGCTGTTGTTGTTGTGATCGCCTTCTTCACCTTATAAGACCTAATTAAATCTGCTGTACCTGCAGGAGCATCATTATGTTGTTCTGCAGTTTGAAAACTATATTTAAAGGTAGAGTCATATTGTTACAAACTTATTTAAGAACTTTACTTTTCTTTAAAGTATTTGGCCACCTCATTGAGTCATCAGTCATCAGTTCAGTGTTCCTCCTTTAAGTTTAGATGAGCAATGTGTTAATCTAATTACTTACAAGGCTTCAAAGAGGAAGCATCTCCACGGCTCCTCTCTCTCTCTCTTATACTCTTTGTAATAACTCAACCCAAGTGTCTCTGCCAGTTTCAGGCCGGTGCAGTTGTCATTTTCCCATCCTGTGGAAGTGTCGGTTGAAGCAGCGGAAAGCGATTGTGCCTCTGACCAACAGAACACTGGCCTGGAGTCAGTGTCACTGTTATTTACTGTTTTTATTTTTTGATGGCACGTTATCAAGATGGTAGAATACGCCGACAACACAAACGCAGCTACCCTCGTGTACACACAACGCAGATCTGTTTTCCTACTACCTGGCACATCCGCCGTTATCATCACAATCCAGAGAGGTGAAAGCACTTTTAACGCTAATGGGAGACGGCACTCTGATTGGTTTATTGGATGTTAAGACCAGAACACAGCCATGAATAATTAAGAGGCTTAGTACATCCTCTTCTGAACTATGCTCCTGATGCAGGGACCTTGTTTTTTTTCTTCTTTTAAACAAGAGAAGTGGAAGTGAAGATGTCCTGAATGCACTTGTGTCGTCTGCTTTTTGTACAACGCACTTAAGATTGTTAAATGAATGTCTCATGTGTTTTCATTGAAGCAGAATGTCTGTCCCTGCAGGCTAATTAGCTTTTCCTTAAAAATCTGAGTGTAAAGTTGGAGTTAGGCCCATAAATCTCCATCTGCAGGACTCATTAATCAATCTGCACAAAAGTAAAGTAAAGGTTGTGTTGAGTGCAGAGAATGTTTTTCTAGACAGTAATGACGGCTTCTTAAGGTAGACAGACTTTTATTATTAAAGTAGAAGCTGCACACATTTAATCCCCATTCCAAACAAAGCTGCAGCCAATCTATTCTGCACATTAGCTAATCCAAATTATCTTTAAACACAACGCTGGTGCACAACTCGCCTTCAGTCCTAAAAACTGGGATATTTACTTCATTATGGAGACTAAAGAGAAATTAGCACACGAAAATAAACTTGTCTGGCAGAGCTGGGGTGCTGATGTCTTCAGGAGAATCCCAGCGAGGCCCCGAGGTCCACCCAGGCAAATTAAAGTCTCATCATTATCTGACTTTACTCATATTGTTTGTACCGTATATGAACCGAGCGGGAGCCGTGTCTGCGGGGAGCGGTCCAGACGTTTTTTCTAGCTGAGGGGCGCGAGTTAATGTGCCAGTGTGCATTAAGAGATTAATAAATAACGTGGATTTGCAGCGCCCGGGGAAGAACCCGGTTCGTGACAGAGAAACTTGTTCTGAAGCCGGGAGAGGTTGAAACCCTGATGCTGAATTGTGAACCCTGAGGGCACGGCAAGCGACACCATTATATGCATGCGTTAAAATGTATGGCAGCGTGTGGAGCTCCCACGAGCGCCTGTGCTAATGTGTGTGTACCTGACACCAACCCTGCATGTTATCCACAGGAGCCGCTGATAAGAACTCGCCTTATTAAAGTAGACTGGACACAACGTGGAGATGCTCCCCAGATGCTCTTATCTGCTTTGGAGTTTTTTTAATTATCAGGTTGTGCTCGCAGGAATAAACTTCCTCTCTCTCTGTTTTTATGGAGAGTTTCTCCCTTTAAAAGCTAGAATGGATTTTCTTTTAAAGAGGTAAAGATGCAAACACAACACTATCTATAAAGGGAACTAAATGAGATTGTACCCTTAGTTAATTAGCAAAGTGGCAATATGCATATTAGGGAATTACCTCCACCCGGGAGGTTATGTTTTCACCCCTGTCCGTTTGTGTGGGGGTTTGCGTGTCTGTTTGTTTGTTGGTTTGTGAGCGAGACTATATAAAAGCAACAGAACTAGTTCCCATGACACTTGTTGGGAAGAACCTGCTGTTGACGTATGAACTCTATTCTTGTTTTAATGTGTTATACTATACAACTATCTCAGATAAAGTGCAACAATCATTATTATTTGACGTTAAATAGATTAAATTACATGTAAGGTGATTTGTAGGTGCAGGAAATTCACATGTTTTTCACCTCTACCACAAAACCTATGTTGCATTTGTATATAGCATTCATAAATATAGATATTTTCCTTTACAATGACACAAATATAGGTCGTATGTCATCACTTCACAAATATCCATGCACACAAAAATGCAAACACCAATATGCTGCAGTGTTTTCTTGTTACGTCCTCTTTGTGCCTTTGGATTTGTAAGCACTCAACAATGTGATCTAAAGTGTGTGAAGCAGGTCTTGCAGGAGATTCCAATGAAAATGGTCATTAGTTCTCGACTAGTGTTTTGCAAAGGTGCAGTTTGGAAAGCAATAACAAAACATAGCCTTTACAAACGGCTTGTTTGTGTTATTTACTGGGATATTTATAGACATCTGGTGAATAGAAAAATCATGTTTAAATCAAAACTGCTGCATACACAGAAAGAAAAATAAAAAACGTTGCTGCATAAGATTTCGGGGGGGGAAATTATATCACTGTCGCTTCGAATTCTTTTCATCTCGCTTCTTTGATGCAAAATTGGTTTGGTGCAGTCGAGCACTTAACAACATCACAGGGTGAGAGGCATATTTTTTCCTTTCTGCTCTCAAAACACTGAAGACGGGAATGCTGTTTGTGAATGCTGCCTTTGTGAGCGACAACACACACGTCTTTGCCTGACGGATATTTGACTAAAAACAATTTTCACATGAAGAGGACTTCCCAACATAAAATGTCCTTATGTTACTGGAAATCCAGAATTCTGCTGAAACTGATCATCCGAGGACAAAGTGACTCTTAGTGCAGACAACATTTAGAGAATGAGAATAAGTTGATTCTGTCTTTAATATCACAGAATGACAGAATAGTTTAGTACAACCAAAATACCATCCAACAAGACTGAGAGAGTGGTCCCTCTGGTCACCAGGATATACTTCCATAGTAGTTCATTACAGACCTGTGTCCAAAAATTACATATTTGAGAAAATGAGTTGTAAATATGTTTCCAAATAAATAATTAAAGAAATCTGAACGTTCCAGTGAAATAAAATACTTATGTATCAAACCTGGATCCTTATTTTAAGTCAGCTTCTCTGAGAGCTGTGACCTGACCCAGACTGATTAAGCTAATTGCACATAAATCATATTATCATTTATAATTTCATTTTCTCGTCTTGTCACCATCGTTTTGAAATCAACTGCAAAAAACACATTGCTAAACTCGTTGGAGCCGGCTAATGTCAAAGGAAGAGTCGTGAATATATTGATTCATATTCATTCTGCCTAAATTACATAGTTTTAAATATATATATAAATATATGTGTCTGATGTTCATGTCGGCACAGTTACAGAGAGTAAACCAGATAGATACTATCACCAATAATATTATTCTGAGGGTTTAATGCTGCAGGTACGCAGTGACCTTTGTGAAATAACACAGACCCCTTCAGAAATATTTGTGATACTAACAGCAAAACACTAAAAAAACAAACGTGTTCACACTCAGAGGAGTTAAGATCAAAATGATCCAGACGCTGCTCATCTCCATCTCATCTCATCTGTTATTTTTCTCCAGTGGTGTTTATTTGTCACCGGTTATTGGCTCATTAACGATGGTTTATCTTTAAACAGCCACATAAGTAATTTCCTGGAGCTTTACTCTCGCAGACAGAAATAAACGAGTAACCAGTAAATATAAATGGAATAAATTTGTTATAAAATTTGAGTGATTCATTCTCCGTTTTGCTCAGAGGGGGAAACTGAAAATAAAACAGTTTAATGCTTCACGCGTCATCAACCTTGTGTCAGAACCGAGGAAAATCTCTCCACAAAATCATTCTTCAACCTTTTGTTCACAACCAAGACCAAGAGAAAATCAATTATCCTGAAGGGTGGGGGGGATCCTACGTGAATGGAGGATATCTAAACAGTGGCTTCCTCCTCGGGGCAGCTCTCAATGCACCAACCAGACGTCAAAAACAACAGCAACTTCTTTTCAACAACTCCCACACGGCAGACAAGGCCTTTGCTGCACCAGATTTTTGTGGATATCTATAATCTTGTTGAAAATGTTCTCAGCTTTACATTATTTCTGTCTACGTCTATTTCTGTTTTCCTCAGACTGAAGCGGCGACAAGAAATTAGCAGAAAACAACACTTGACTTGTTTTCCCTTTTGGTTTGAATCCCCATCTGTTGTTTCTTACAGCATGACGCCACAAACATTGTTTACATCACCTTCCCACATCGGAGCGTCCGGTAAATCAACCGAGCGCCGTCTGCGTCGCATCATGGAAGCATCTTATAGGCTGATGGAAACACCGCCAAATCAATCGGTCAATTAGGAGACGGGTTAGGGTTAGGGTTAGGGTTAGGAGTGGCCTCTGCCTATGTGTTGTTTTGTAGGCGTTTAATTGGTGAGGAGGTGATGAATGGACAGAGGGCGTTCCCCCCCCAGCTCTGCATAATGTATAACAGAACATCCGATATGATTTCTACAACCCCGGCACAATAATTGGGGAGAAAAAGGGTCTTGTTTGTTGTCCGCATATTTTATCCATATATCTGCAGTTGTTATTCTCTGTTCTCTCTCAGGCCCGGCAGCTAAGGGCTTGGGTTTTTTCCTCCCAGGAAACAGGTCTCTCTAATGATGGGACATTATGCTCGTGGCACGTCAATTATGGAGCGAAAAGACTCCGGAGCCGCCGCGGATCACTTCTTGATGCTTCTCTTATAAAAAAAAACCTCTTCTCTGTTATTGCAGTTTTCCTTCCACAATACAGCAGCAAATATTTTCTCCGCATTCACTCACTCAAAGAAAGTTCTCAATTTAAACCAATAGAGCTCCACAATATGTTCAAAATCAGCCGGAACGTCGTAACCATCCACGGTAGATTTACCACCGCATTAGGAAATGATGTTCTATTGAACACTGAATTTCCCCAGTGGGCAAATCAATAAAGTTTTATCTTGTCTTTTCTTATTCTCCTGTAGAAGCCACAAGTTTTCGTATGATAGCAGCTGCGTGTTAAGAAAAACAAGTCGTTGCTTTATTTAGTACTACATTACCCACAATTCTTGGGTTTAAAACCGACTTCTTTGATGTGTGGATTGTTCAGAAATATATTCGCCACAGAAGAACCTGGATTTTCTCTTTCTGACGTGCTGTGTTCAAAGGGGTAAAAGTCACCGCAGCTCAGGTTGTGTACTGGAGAGCAGTGTTAGTGGGGACCACTTTGTGGGTTTGTAATGGTTGATGGGATGTGTAGTCTCTCTTAACCCAATAGGACCTAAGGTGCTAGATAACAGCTCTCTAAAACCTAGGCATCTAAGCATCATTTGAAAAACCACCTGAAACCTGAGGGTTTTCTGAGGACCTGACAGAAACTCTATGTTCTCAACAACTTTCTCGCCTTTTAAGCAGAGAGACACAAAATCAACAACGTTTGATGGCTTAAACATCTGGTTTCATTTTAAATCATTGTATTTTTCCAAACTCGCCGAGATCCCACTTCCTCCTCCTCAGAGGCTCGGTCAACATGCTCTGCTGTTCTCTGCTTCAATATCGCTCGTCGGCCGTTTTCTGCAACAAAACTTTAACACCTTTTTGCTCAGAGCGCTAAATAACAAAAGAAAAAGATGTATTTCATCACTAATGCCTGACTTCATATGCGTCTCATCCAACTCTAAAAGAAGAAGCAAGCAGATGTCACACCCAGTCTTAAAGGCATACACACATATTTGTTGCATCCGGTCTTAAAGGTTTAAAATAATCATATACACAGTCTTCCTCCATTTCCAATATCATTTTTGGATTTCAGGTTGGTTTCAAGGCTTAAAACATTTTTTAGAAATGTGGTCTTTAGCTGTTTTAAAAATTTGGCAGTCACTCTTGTAAAGAAGCTTTGAGTTTCACATTCTGACGAAGCCGGGGAAGACAAAACCATTGTAGCCAAATCTGCGAGCGATCGGGGGGGCCCGTGTGTGAGCCAGCAGATCACCAGAAGCCTGTGAAGACCTATTACCTAATCACTCTCAGCCTGTCACAGCAGATAACCTCACGTCCACAGGAACAGTGAGACGGGTAGCAGAGGAGCGGCAAAGGTGGATTTCTGAAACAGTGGACGCCTGCTGCTCGGTGGCCTCGTCCATATGGCAACTATCCCCCCCCTCTTTTTTTTAATTAACACCATTTGGTGAGCGGCGGCCCCTTTTTGCTCAGGACAGGTCAGAGCTGTGGGAAAGGCTGTTCAGAATCAAGAGGACTATCCCAGTCGACTGATGTGTTGGGTCCGAGGGGTACAACAAAGGTCATTGAGATCTAAACGTGTTGATTATTACCAATATAACAAGTGCAGATTTCTGTGGGAAAATTATAAAATTAGTTGACACAGCTTTAATTGAATCGTCTTTCGCAAGTTGAGAGCAAAGCTGTGATGTAGTTTTTTTGCTGCAACCACATTTTTTAATTATCATGTTAATAATCCTCCAAATGACTCCCACTCTGTCTCTCCAGTATATATGTGAAGTCTGTTAATGTGAAAAAAAAGACGTTTTATTCCTTTACAAATTTTTGCTTTGTTTATTTTCAAGGTTTACTTCACCTCAGTTTCTAACAGATTTGGTCAAACACAACGAACTGCACATTTTAAAAAGGAAGCAGATCCTCATGTGGGCCGAGAGGATTATCAACAACCTCAGATGTCCTCTGTAAACACTCTGAGCCAATTCCATCAGGAGGAGGTTCTAAGTTGCCTGCGTATAAAAGAAGTTGAAGTGGAAGGAGGTTTAGTGATTATGAACGGCTATTGTACAAAGAAAGTTTGGATTTTCAGCATAGCCTGATGAAAATATATCAGTCTTCCCAGCATGGGACTGTCCATGGTTATATATGCTTTTGTATTTACCTCTTTCTAATGTTTTTATCTTTGTATAATTGTTTTGGGTACAGATGAGTCATGTATGGTCATTGCCTCAAAGGGGAACAAGAACAAGAGTTGAATTGAACTGAAAATGTGTTATTTTTAAAAGTTGAAGACCTGGATACAAGGTTTACACTGGATCCTCCATATTTCGAATAATTGAAATAATTAGCATAGTTTGCATAGTGGATGATGACTCAAAGCCCGACCTGGCAGGCTTTCTGTTTTACTGGAGCTGCACCGTGTTTGTGTTTCTTTGTCCCTGACACGCATGCTTGTCGCCAGATTACACACATTTGCTGTGTGAGAACGTCTTGTGAGCTTGAACCTGATCCAAACTCAAAGATCATTCTCCCCTCAGCGGGCTCGGGCAGCTCTACTGTTCCACACACACACGAGTTAAGCTGAGATTTTTAAGGTGAGCACTGAGAAACTGTCTTTCTTCAAGAAATAAGTGTGAACTCAGTCAAACCCTGTGTTCTCCTGCACAGTGATGGTTAAACGTAGAGGATAAGTGACAAGATGTAAATCCAGGGTTTAATATTAACTGCTTTATCAACACAGTTCTTGTGCATGAAGGATTTGGACCACGAGGCCTTTTTTTTGTCATTTTTCATTGTATCCGCTATAAAACTCAGTTCAATTTGGTGCCACTGAACTATGACACTATTACAGAGTCAATTAGGCAGGCCCCAGTGTAAAACCCTCCTGTTCTCAAGGCTTAGTATGTGGAGCCTGGTCTGTGTATGGCATTTCTGGACTGGAGTCTTAGGATTGAGGTCACGCCGAAGTCAATTGGTTTGATTGAAAGCACTGGCCTTCTTTAAGAAGAGAGGTGAAAAGTAAAAAACATGATACAGCCTAGAAGGTTGGAGTAGAGGGGTTTCTGTCAAATCCATGTGTTGATTTGATATCTCTGCCCATCTCTCAGAAGAGTCGTCCTGACGGAGGGCTCCTTAATTAAATTCCAATTTTTATTATTACCTTAATTGGATGTGGCACCACCTCCACGCAATGTCCCCGCTGCTTTGAGGGATGATTCACTGCGGCACTTTGTTCTGGTGTTTAAAGAAATCCCCGTGATTAGCTTGATGGAGGCGAAACGAACGAAAGGTTAAACATTTCAAACACTGACGGGTTCTGACTCATTCCGTCGCTGCATGTGTGGTGCAAAATAAATTTAGTTCACAGGGAATTTCTGTCAGAGGAAAAGTTTCAATCTGATATGTTCTATCTGTTTATAAAGACAACAACTAAAAAGTAGTGTTTTGTATCTTTTTGAAGATAGAAAAGTCGGTACTTTCAAAATGTCTTTACAACAAAACTTCTCAATCACTGAATACCTCTTTTGAAGTCGTATAAAGATGACAATGTGTTATTTTGTGATGATGACATGTTATTTGACTGAATTTGTACTAAGCGGCCATTTAATTGTGGTTTTGAAACATCACAATATTTGTAGGATTTCCGAGTAAAGCTATTAAATAAAAGAGGTAAAAGATTTTCGCAAAAGATCACACAACTGTGTAAATTACCTCAATGTTTACCTTTAAATCCTCATCCAACTTGAACCACACTGACTTGTGCACTTTTGTGTTTGTGTTTATTCTTATAAAAGGAAAATGATGATAACAGACAAAGCACAAAAAACTGAAAAGCATCGAAGCCTTGAACAGTTTTCCCACCGTCATGTAAAAAGGTCTGAAGTCGTTGCACTTTTAATCAATAGAGGAAATGTTTCATTAGAGTGAAGAGTTCTGACGTTGTCCTGTAAAGAAAAGAAAAGCTCGCCCGATGTTAGGAACCAGACATTATCAGGTAAATGGCATCTTGGCAATTTCACAATTGCTACTTATGGGTTTCTTCTTTTGTGAAGCCGAGCAGCATAACAGCTCGAGTCAAACTCAGACGTCTCCCGCTGACAAGTCGGTCAAATAATCTAATTTAGCTCTCAAGCTCATCTGAAAACCACAGGATGTCAGAAATATCACATTTGGATTCTCCCAGCACAGCGGTCCAGTCAAATTCGTCCTTTTTTTAGTGGGTTAAAGATAAGTCTGAGTTCGAACGCACAAACAGGAAACAGCACTTTAAAGAGTCAAGAGCTGGAAAGAAGGATAGACACACACGAGTCAAGATGGGGAGTCTCACGTGTTAATTATTTACTTGAGTGGCGCCACAGACCGAACACACAAAAGGACGTGTGTGGCGAACGAATAACAGCGGAGAGATGTTCAATTAGGAAACTCGGCGGAGCAGGGAAACAACAAATTGTGTTTCAGACCCGACGCTATTGTGTTTCTTCAGGTTTAATTGAACATGAACTGAGCATGAACGCGACACAAGACAGATTAAAGAACACGGGCTAGCCACGCTTGAGGAAAAACACGTCTCGGCAAAATTTATTGTGAGAAACAAAAGGCCTGTCACTGGGCTGAGACGCGTCAGAGTCTCAAAGGCGGTCGGAGAGAAAAGAGAGAGTCATTTCGATGGTTTAGATTCTCCTCACACATCCGCAGAAACAAGCTCCTGACAGAGAGCGTGCCAGCAGCACACCTAGAAGATCCGACTTTGTGTTTTTGAGTGCAGCAGCCAGGTAGAAGCGTCACAAAGTTACTCTCTGGCATCTCACTGTGTCTCTCAGGATCCGGTTTCTCTCTCTGAAACACAATCAGCACTTCAGCTCCTTCCGTGAACTTTTGTGACTTCTCTGCAGTTCACGTTACATTTGTAAAAAAACGGAAGAAAAAGTTCACTGGTGTCGGTTCAAGTGTTATTTCCCGCTCGAGTGAGATTGACATACAGTGTGATCCCCTGCTCTTCTCTGACCTCCTTCAACTAACCTACTGACACACGTCCTCATTCCTCCTGCATTACTGGTGATTTAGTTCTATCAGTATTCAGCATGTTTTTTGGGGGGGGGTTTAAATTATTTTTCTCCTCTTCCAGGGAAATAACTTAACTCGCTGACAGAGAGGTCTTTACATAATGTATTCAAACGAGAGCACAGAGCAGGAGCTATGTGGTTTGCAGTGGAATTAGAAAGCTGTGTTTTACAGGACTGCTGCAAGGTGAGCAAACTCACTGCTGGTGTTACAAGAGCTGAAATGACTGTTTCCTACCTGAGATTATTACATGAGAGCAATGACACAGGAAATTGGTTCTTAAAGTGGAAAACATAGACGGAGATAAAAAAGCCTTTTGTCAGCTTTAAGATGTTAATCCAGGATTTCTCCATCGTTCCTCACCACTCACAGAATCACTTAACAAGGAGCTGCATGTAGTCAGAATACACATGCTTGTACATAGAGTGTGTCCAGTACACAAGCATCAAACCAGTAAGTCTAGATGCAGGATTAAGATATTATCCACAACTGGGGTTAGAGATGGATGGTGTCTCCACTTCCTCCTGTCGTATGAAAACAAAGCCCAAACAATCCAGATACGTGTGCCGCCATCTTGTGATTGATTTAATGTCATTGGGAGCCTCAGTCTGCAACATTAGTAATCGGGGTGCGGGGCCGTGTGTCTGATAAATGCACAGGCTGGACCGGGCGAGTCCGTCTCAGCTGTCAATCAGGATGTTTCACCTTGAATGGCATCAAGTGACAAACAATAAAGTCAAACCAAATTTATAAGCAACACTTTAACAATGATAAGTGTGATAGGAACTACGTAAATGACAGAAACCAACTCAAAAACAAAATGTTTTAACGTGTACTTTGGCTTTTTAGTCGGGTCCATGTCCCATCTGCTAACATGGAGGAGGAGGGGTTTATGAGCTAAGCTGTACTGCAGTTACCTTTTGCTAATAATAAGTGTGCTGATTGTTTTTTGAACCCGCTATCAAACAGCTGTTGTGCCATGACTACGTTTCATGTGCCATGAGCTTCGACAACACAAGGACCAAAGAATGAAAAGTAATAATGTAGAAAATGCTCTGGAGTTTCTTTACCAAACAGTGGAGACCGACTGACTGACCTGGATTTATTTACCGATGACTTTATGTCATTAAAACATAAATCATTTCAAATTTTGGACAATTGAAGGGTCCACTTCTCTACAAACCCATCTTCCCTCTGCAGTCCAAATCTGACCATGAGCCTCTTTGCTCACGTGGCAAACTTTAAATCTGTTCATGTGTTGACTTTAAAATGTGATGTGATTGCGTTGACTGTTTATATATAAATTACGAATAGAACTATTAATAAATAAGCAGAGAAAGAGGAGGAAGAGGAGGAAGAGGAGGAAGTGAGAGCGGCTCAGCCATTGTTGCAGAGACGGACTTCCTGACCGCAGCCTCCCTGACACCACAGCAGCTATTTGTCACTGTTGCTTTCCATTAATCTTCGTTAAGACATAGTTAAGATGACACCGGGGGAGAGTCCTCCGCTGTTGCAGGTGAGAAGCTGCAGAGCGACGGCGGCGGTTTCACTTTTCTCACTTTTCTAAACCAATTCATGTAAGAAACAAAAAAATCAACAAAATGACTGAAATGATGTCAACTGGACAAGTGGGTCAACGCACACAACTGGCTGAAGTGATGAAACGCTGGGTCGACTGCAGCAGAGACACAATCGCCCTGCGGCAGTCGAACATAAACCAGAAGAGGATTTGAAGCCACAGGACAATTAAAGTGATTTTTAGGAAATGAAAAAAAACATTGTTATCAAACCGTTATTACAAAGAAATGTAATCTTGATATTTGAAAGTTAATAACCTTATTCTATATAACAATAGATACAAGTAAATACAAATGCAACAAAATAAAGAAACAGAATTAAGAAAAAAGTAATTTGACATAAAATGTAAAAAGTGTCTTCTGCATCATTACATCCACAAGAGAGGTTCTGTTTTCAAACCATTTTTTGTATGTTGGTTTGATTTTAAACTAAATACACAAAAACAAACAAACAGATTTCAATGAATTGGCAGAATCACGTGGTGTCACTCAGGGATGATCATAACATGTTGATGCGGATCCAAGATTTCCTTTAACATTGAAACTTCCCAGGGAAAATTCATGGATCTGGAAAATGGAGCATATTTAAAGGATTCATAACTTGATAACAGCTTGATTGGTTTGTGCTACAATCAAACATAAACACCCACACTGATAAAGATAAGCTCATATTGGACGATATATTGACCAAGCTCTAATCTGCCTCGGGGTTTGATTTAGCTGGGTACGATATTATTTCAAACTGACCTTTACAGAGAAGAGAAGCTTGCCTGACCTCTTCCACACACGTCCACCAATTTACTCTATAAAAAGAGAAATGATTTTCTCTGGAGGAACCTGTACTGCTCACTTCTCTCAGAGCCGGTCTTCCCACAGCTCTCCGTGCAGGATCGCTGCAGATTTTCTCCGTTCCCTGACAAGAAACTTGTATTTCTTTGCCTTTCTGAGAACTGGCTCTGACCTTGTCAAACTTAATGAGGTTTCGGTGACAGCTGCTCAGGCACACGACAGTTCCATCCAACACGAGGACCCAGACCTCCCAACTTTTTCACAAAGCTAAATTGGGACAGCTGCCCCCTCGTCCAGTGGGTACCAGGGCGGAAGACCACAGAACGACAGGAGTCTCCACTGCAGAGTTTGTTCTTTTAAATCAAACACACACTGGGGACAGTGATCTGCTTTATACTCATCCTAACATAATTCAGAAGAAGCATTTCTGCTGTTTTCTGTATTTATGTCTGACTGTGTAGATGCATTTAAATCAACGACTCACCTGATGGAGATGAACGTTTAAAGTTGAATTAATTCCTCAGTTTATTGCTCAACTATCTTCTTGCTGGTTGCAGAAGTTATACGTCTTTGTCAGACTTTTATGTGACACTATAAATAAAGTCACTCCCCCTGTGGAAACAGGGTTATTTAAGCCTCTCTGAGTCCATAGTCTCTATCCAGCACAGTGACAGGTACAGTACGTGGCAGTTTGGAGATCTACGGTGTACAGTGTGTACTGAGACATCTCCTGGCACCGAGTCCTAGATGTCCTGAGAGCTGCAGGAAGCTCAGAAACAATCCGTCAGACGAACACGTCAGACTGGGGCTCTGTAAATCTCTCCCGTAGAAATCCTGTCGGAGAAGCACTGCAGTCTCTGAACAGAACACGTTTCAGTGTGTGTTAGCCAGGACTCAGACGGGGTTAGTCATTTTGTGCATTTTTGTGTCTGCCATGTATTTTAGAAACTGACTTTTCAGGGCTTTACAGCAAAGGAGCCAGACAACAGCAAAGCATCCCTGCATTTGTGTAGAAGCAGGACATTCACATGAATACTCTGTGCCTAGGAAATCACCTCAGTAGGAGCTTCACAGTAAAGTAGTAAAAACATCTCGACTTCATTTCTTACAGATGCTGGAAAGAAAACGAATAGAACATTAAGTCCAAAACATGAATAATAATTAATTCCCTCTACATAACTTCACACATACAGCAAAAGATAATTACTGCCCTGTAGATGAATATCTCAGCCAACCAGTACAATTTCAATCTGCTCACAATTTCTTTCAGACTCGCATAAGTTCACTGTGACCTTTTGACCACCATCATTTTATCAGTTAATCTTTGAGTGCAAGAGATTTGGAGTCCAATTCCTCAAAGGCAGACTTGAGATTTAATGGTCAACCGGCCAAAAACGTGTTTAATCTTTGCCCAACAAATTCTAATCAGTTCATCCGTGATTCTTAGTGAATGTTTGCTCCAAATTTGAAAGGATTCTATCCAGACGTTCATAATATAACACATTTACAAGGCAAAAAAAGGGTTTGTGAGTTCCCAGTGATCTTGACCTTAGACCTCTGGAAACCAAAATTGAATCTGATCATCCATGAGTCTAAGTGAAGATTTGTGCCAGATTTGAAAGGAGTCCTTGAAGGTGTTCCCGAAGTATCAAGTCTGTTTTGTAAGGTGACAGTGATCTTGACCTTTGTGTTCACAAGAATGGGACAGACGGACGACCTGAAAACAAAAAGCCTCTCGCAACTGGCTGTTGTCGGCGCAGAAGCATAAGAAGACAAAGGAAAGAAAGTTGGGAACAAAAATAAATCATAAATGTGGAGGATGCTCACTGCAAACGGGCAAAAGTCTATTTTACATGATATTGAATAATCATAAAATGATTCTAAGATCACTTGAAGAATTAAAACTGGGCATGTAACACCAGATATGTTATTATGTACTTTTCAAAATGAAAGTTGCTGAAACCCACGTGGGCTTGTACCGGACTTTATATACAAATATACCATCTACAACACATTCCCCTGATACTTCTAAACTAGACCTCATGTGAGATATAACTCTTGGTGAACAGCAAAGCCTGTTTCTGTCTTTTTTTATGCCAATGACCCTTCTGCTGCTCAGTCAGTATTTACAGCATTTCACTGTCATATATTCTAATTAATTTCTGAAAATGTTCTTACATCCTGAAGATATTGCTGTACAGGTTTTCTTAATTCTAAACTGATGTCTGTAAACCTCTGTGTGTCCAGGTGGTGTTTGCATCTCCCAGTCCGTCAAGATCCCCCGGGAGCCGAAGCAGGGAGAGTTCGACAAGGTCATCCGGCGACTCAGAGAAAACCCGAACGCAAGAGTGGTCATAATCTTTGCCAACGAAGACGATATCAGGTAAAAAACCTCCTGCTAACAGCTACACAACACAACAGCTACACAACACTGCTTTGAAGAGCAGAAGATCAGGGCTGCAGCAGACGGCGCACAAACACGTCTGAGAACACGGCTGCTTCAGTGCAGCTCGGCTAAACCACTGTGGAAAGAATAAATAAATAACAAATCAAAGCGGAGCTGGCCGGGGGTTGTTGACCTTATCCGATGCAACATCTGTTCCTTCACCTTTGCAGGCGGCTGCTTCATGCGGCTAAAAAGGCGAACCAGACAGGCCACTTCATCTGGGTGGGCTCGGACAGCTGGGGCTCAAAGATCTCTCCGGTCGTGCACCAGGAGGAGATGGCCGAGGGGGCCGTCACCATCCTGCCCAAGCGCCAGTCCATCAAAGGTACAGGGACGGCCATTGTGCACACACCAGACCTGCGTGACTCATGAAACCATGTGTACACACTGTTTGTAAAGATGGACAATGCATCTCCACATCCTCCTGCTATATACAAATGAAGCTAAAATATCCTGGATTCAAATTCTAGCATCTTGAGTCTCTGCTGTGCTACATTAGATTAGATTCAACTTTATTGTCATTGCACAGTACAAGTACAAAAGTGCATAGTGAGAGTATTGTGCCTATTAATAGTGGAATGTAAATAAATAAGATATGTACAGTAAGACATATATATATGGAATACATGATCTCCGACAATCACAAATAAGTCTTATCTTATAATCATAATTTTTTATAGCATAAAATAACTAATTGCAACCAAATTCAACATAATAATTAACACTCACATCAGTGTGATAAGATCTACCTTAATTGATAAAGAATTATTATCTTAATTTGGTCCATCTCCCATCAACTGACATGGAGGAGGCGGGGTTTCTGAGCCCTACTGCAGCCAACCAGTGAGCAGACGTGGAGACGCTTTGGCTTCACTGTTGGGCAGCTGTCATGTCGTCCATCTTTGTTTACAGTAAACCATGATGTTGATGTGAGACAGAGCTGAGCCGTGTGTAACTGTTATCGTCTGATCATCAGAAGTCAAGAAACAAGCAAATCACTCAAACACAGCAAAGAAGCCAATTGATCTATTCAGTCTCCAACTAATTAACAGGGTGTGAAAAAACAAGCAACAGAGCTCTGACTCACAGACTGAAGCGGCTCACACTCACACTGACTGCATCAAATGACTGTGATCCCCTGTCTAGGGTTTGATCGCTACTTCATCAGCCGAACGCTGGAGAACAACAGACGGAATATCTGGTTCGCCGAGTTCTGGGAGAACAACTTCAGCTGCAAGCTCAGCCGCCACGCCGTGAAGAAAGGCTCCGGGCTGAAGAAGTGCACAAGTAAGATATTTCTCTCTCTCTCTCCCTGTTTAATGTTCTTCTTGTTCGGGTTTCTAACCCAACCTGGAAACGCTCTCTTTTGATGTCTCTTAAGGGAACTTGACTTATTTGGCTCACAGTGAATGTGTTTTGACAGCAGCAGCGTCGGCCTATTAAAAGTGTATCAGCTGCACGTTCAATATTCAAACTCATTTCCGGCGCTGCACTTTATTTCTGCTGAGTGTTGTGCGTTTGGCCCACGTGGCTGAAACATGTGAACGCCCTCCCTGGTCTGGTCGACGCTTCAGGCTCATGACAAGATTTAAACACCAATTACACAGCTCAACATTTGTTTAGAAGAGGAGTATTAGAGTTGTGTTATCAGGGGGGGGGGTTTCTTCATAGAATCCCCCATTGTCTTCATTTCCAGTTTATTGACTCGAAAGGAATATGTCACTGTTCGCTGCACTGATGATGATCAGCGTGGACCAGAGGGGGCTTCGTCTCACAGATGATCGAAGACATGCTTATTACATGAGTGGAGTGATTACATCCATCGTGTGCGTCATTACACACGGATTCCTGGGGAGACAATCAGGACGTTGGTGATAATAGATGTTACATAGATAAAGAATAAAGCGTGTCCATACACACACATGGCAGGTGCATCGTTTGACCAAAGATATATGGTCATATAAAGGACATATATCTGCCTCTACTGTTTATTGTGCGTATTGCATCTTTCAGAGCGGTGATTTGCTGCAGGAAAGGAAAGGCAGCCAAGATGGATACGTGTATTTATGGTAGCAGGTAGATCTTAGGTAATATTTAACATGCTATGATGAAGGTCTGTGTCAACACGTTTCCTGATTGAACACAGTTGTGCTTGATGACTTGTCCTTTCTTTTTGTCTGCACACCTGATACAATGCTGGTGTTTCACGTTGTTCCTTGACAGTTACATTTCGAGTGTCTTTAAGTCGGAATTAATAAAGTTTGTTCAGGTGAAAAACCAACACAAAACCTTGGCGCCAGATTTGTTTACGCACAATCTGCATGCAGTACTGTCCCACACACACAGTGGTGTTCACAAACACAAACACGCCGTGGCTTTGTGTGTTGAAACTGTACTTTAGATGACAACAGTTATCTGTAGGGAGGCTACAGGTCAGTTCACCCCCTATATATTTCCTTGCTGTGACTTCATGAGCCACCAGGTTTTATCTGTTTATCTACTGACTTTTAAATGTCAGTTTAAAGTTTATCATTCCTATAAAGGGACTGGATGAAATATCAGAAACCCATTTCACTATCAAGCACAGATCAACAGCACCACGGACTGCAGCCTGCAGAGTGACAATAAAGTTAATTGAATATCATCTCTAAAAACAGTCAAAGTAAAAACAGAGCATCATAACCTTCAGAGCTTATAGATCAGGATTTATAGCACAGCTGTTGCATTAGATTCTTATTAGTTATAAAGAGCTGAACGTAATAAACTTGCTTTCAAAGTACTATGTTCCAATAGTAAAGGCTAATGTCCATTATGGTTGGGTGATATTATGTTACTGGGGTTTTGCTTTATTGTTGATATTTCTCTTTAATGTTTATGTTATAGACCAATCAGTGAGCAGAACTGGTTTATGGACATATTGAAATTCAGATATTTAAATGATTAATATAAATATTGATGTGGTATATTTTTTTGTTAAATAGTTAACTCAATATCCACAAGTAGGCCTTCCCAGCTAATTATTTTATCTATGATGTTTCTCGATTAAGTTTGATTTTAGTGCATCACAAAATATACTCCATATTCCAAATGCTAAATAAAGTAAAGTTGCATATAACATGAAGAATCATATAACTATATTATAGCCTGACCGATATGGACTGTTCTTGATATTATATACGCTTCCTGAAGATGTTATTGTCAAACTCTTTATGACAAAGACATTTAGTTGAGTCATTGACATTATATAGTGTCTAAGTGTATAAATCGTATATTAAAAAAACAATAAATATATGGAACTTGAACCAAGAAAATAAGGATTATTTTCAATTGTAAACATTACTGCATATCTTATCTGTATTGTGTGTTCAATCAAATAAATGTTTTCACGTAGGAAAAAATAAACGTTGATACGGTCGGTGAAAGCCTCAAAATCTTGCCACTGCTACAAAGAGCATTATAATTCTGAAATATACGTATTGTTATAAATGGAGGAGTTGACATCAATTTACATGTAATCATGTGATCTTCATTTGCCTACGTGTGCTGTGACAATGTTCAGTGATCAGAGAAAGAGGTGAACTGAAAAATCAAGACACTCTTTGTTTATAAGGTGTGTTTAATTAAAGCCTCATGATTTAACATGATCATTTTGAGGCCAAACAGTGAAGAGATAAAGCCGAACTGCTGAACCAGACTCACCAAACCCGGCGGCGATAGACCACAACTTTTCCTCCAGAGGTGCAGGGGCTGCTGGGCCAACAGCTGGTGTTGTGTTCACAGCCAGTAAATCCCAGCGCTAAGCACTCTGAGGAGAAGACACGCAGGGTTATGTGTGGGCTAACAACCCTCAGGTGGATAAGATAATACTGACACATGAGTTAGTCTTGAGATGGGCAGGAGTGACCCTGGGGCACCTGCCAGCGGGGAATGAGGCGAGAACATCAGCGAGCTCCTCGGGGGGGGGGCGGCGGTGACGGTTCAGGAGTGTGCCGACTGATCAACAGCCTGGATAACGCTCGGAGCACGTGCTCATAATTACTCCAGGAGAGGAGGAAAAGTCCTGCTTTCAAAACCTTACTTTAGTGAAAGCACTGATACCCCACTGTGAACATTCCCCACTCTACGTAAAAGCCCTTCATTTAAACCCCTTACTCAAATAATTATTATCAGGAGAAATATTACTTTTTTAGGTTTTTTAAAGGTTGAGAATTATACCCTCTATTTTACTGTTGGGTTTACAAACATTAATTTCAACTACTTGGGTTTTAAATCGTTTATTTAGCTGGTGAAGTTTTGCCTGGAGCAATCAAGAAACATTTAAACCTTTAGTTTATCAAAAACATTCAAAATGACCAAATTAGTGGAACGTGGTTTTCACTGGAAAGGAAGGGTGTGATAAAATGTGCTGTCGGACAGTGGAGTGCACAATATTTACCTCTGATATGAAATAGAGCCGAAGTATGAAGTTACGTCTGAAGTACTCAAATAAAAATAAGCTCAAATTAGTAAGTCACTTCAGCACGTGAGTAAATGAATGTTACTTTTCACTAAATGTCAAATATGGAAGAATCTGCATCCCAGCATCTACATTTGGCAGAAAGACGATTCATATTTCTGCTGCTGTTCATATACACGAACATGCTGTTTTATACATCTGCCCCTGGAGTCATAGAGATATCACGGAAAAGAAACGCAAAAGCAATTCAACAGAAGTCAAATCAGGTCGATTTAGCAAAAGTCTACACAGGAAGCAGGTTAGCAAACACTGAATGTACTACAGAATAAATAATGATGCAAATAAGAGAAGATGTAAATCTTTAAAACAGGTCGTATTTAAACCTAATTTTTATAAGAAAGTGAAAACAAAGGAAAACCCGATCTTGCCACGTATCAAAATATAATAATTTCTCCATTTGTTATAGTTACACCCTTCTGACTAATGTAAGGGAAAACAGTTGTGTAGTTTTTGCATCATGATGCTAACAAATAAACCAATAAACCACTGGTGATGGTGGAAGTGACTCAAACTTAGAAATATAGATGGATACTTTATTAATCCCGTGGGAAATTCAGATCATCCAGTAGCTTGTACACTTAACACATCACTGACATACATACATGAATCACAAAAATCACATACATCACATACGGAGAGCATGTTAACAGATACAGGAATGCAATGATGTGATTGTGTCAGTGTCTAGTAGGAAAAGTGATCTTGTTCTGCTGGAGTGGATAGTACAACAAAATATATAAACTGTATATATATTACAAAAACAGCAGAAGAATATAAATATAAATATATGAATATATGAATATATACATATAAACATAAATATAAATATAAATATTTAGGAATATCAATCAATAAATCAATCAATCAAATTTTACAAATTTTACATGTATAGCCCATATTCACAAGTTACAATTTGTCTCATAGGCTTTAACAGGGCATTAACACAGCGTGACACCCTCTATCCTTAACCCTCACCAAGAGTAAGGAAAAACTACGAAAAAAAAACTTTAACAGGGTAAAAATACATAGAACAAAAGATGAGTATGTGAGATACAGCAGATATGATGAATGTCTGAAGTGATCACTACAACGTAAGATATCAAATACTCAGTCAAGGTCAGTATAAAAGTAAATGATTGGTCTCTTTGACTAAGTATTTGTACTTTAAACGTTTAAGTACTTGATGTTATTTCCTCTTTTATAATCTCTGGGAGCCGCTGGGTTGAACGTCATGTCCACACACACAAAGACACACACACTCACAGCAGCATTATAAAGACTGTCTTCTGTCACTTTCCCGTTACAGACACTTTAAGTGTTGTGCACTGGCTCAGCTTCACGGGCCCAGTTTGTCTCCAAGCGTTTGTTTCAGGTTAACATGTGATACACCGCCCGGCTCCTCCCAGCTGCTGAAGAGAAAGAACCACACAGGGCCCTGCTTCAGATTTATCTGTGTCCTGAGTGGGTTTCTGCTGCTTTGACGTGATCACAGGATAAGGAGGGCATGAGTGACTGGGGGGAGGAGAGAGAGAGACTGGGCTTTCATGTGTGAATGAAGGAGATGTAAAACTCATATTGATTAATGGTGAAGGCAGAAGGTACAGGGGAGCAGGAGCCATCTCATATAGGCCTTTTTTTTTATTTCTCCTGTGTATTAATGATGTGTGTGTGGGGATAGCAGGAAACGAGGCAATGCAGATAAAGCAAGCGTGTGCTCTGCTTCTTCATCCGAGCATCTACCTCTGTAAACCGCTTATCCTGCTCCGGGTTGATGGTGGCTGGAGCCTTTCCCAGCATGCAGTGGGTGAGAGGAGAAGGGGCTGCATGGGGATATTCTTTTGTTTGATGAAGTTAAATCACAAAATATTAACTAAAAAAACGATTTGAGGGAAATTACTGTAAAATTACTTGTGATTATTTTCTACAAAGGAAATCACAGACCAGGGTTTAATCAAGCGTATTCATATGTAGATAAAACAAAAACAAAAAGTACTTACAATATTTCTGGTTTCAGAGATATTTAAATGTTCTGAAAGGATACGGCAGCATGAAGGAGAATCCCAGTGTGGATCTGTTCAGGGGACGGATCCAGGAAATATTTTTCAGCATTATGTTTATTCCTCTGAAAATAACAGATCTAGTGGATTTAAATGTGGTTTCATACGGGGACTGACGGGCCTTGGCTCACATGTCATTACGATGTAAATTGTAGATTTTGAAATAAGCTTTTAAATTCAAGTTATAAACATAATTTCTTCTTCAAAACGTTACAGATAATGTTGAAATGATTTGATTCGTCAATTGTGAATGAATTTGGTAATTGGTGAAAGCCCAGTTTTGTTGTTCTGTTCGATGTCTTTATTGTCTTATATAACAAATATATAGCAGATCATATTCAAACAATATGGATTTTGTAAAGATGTTTTCATAGTTTAAGCATATACTGTTTATATAGACATGCAAAGACAAAGAAATAGAAGCACACATGGCAGCGCCGGTGTCACATTAATTTAACAGACTGTCCAACTGCTTTGGCAGGGAAAGACTAAATGACCTGGGGCCAATCGCAAGCTGGAAAGAAAAGGGGGTCAAAGATTACGAGCCCACACACACTGTCACAAAACGTCTTGTGTGACACCTCGGAGCGGAAGACACCAACACTTCTGCTGCTGCTTTGCTTAATTTGAACGGATTTCTCTGAAAGCACAAAACGCCGGCCCTGGGAAATGTGAGTGAGAGGGAGCCAAAATGCCAATGAGGGGAGAGAGAGAGAGTGATGGAGGGAGATGGTGGTGGTGGGGGGGTTTACAGAGAAGAGACGAGACAAAGTTGGTGTGGGTGGCCTGCCAAGCGTGCAAGAGAAACGTCGCCCTCACACTCACTCTGGCTCGCAGGATTCCCCGTGGCACGAGCACGCCGGCCGAACTGTGACAATCTCCGGCCAATCACGGCCCCGTGGCCCTTAATTACCGAGCCGTAACCTCCAACCATAATTCATGCATTTCAAAAAAAGCTCATGAGATAATCAGGGACATTAAAGCGCCTCTGGTTCCGCGGTCGGAGCCGGAGATGTGGCAGATGAAAGATGGCTGACAGACGGAGACCTCGGCCCGTTCGGGGGGGTTAGAGCTTTTTTTCCAGACTGAAGTGGGCGATTTGAAATTGCTTGAACCTTAAGGGGACAGATGTTGCCTGATAAATGACTTTTCTGCTGCAGAATGTGAAGCACTGCTATCCACATGTCCAGAAAGTCGAGGCATAAAACATTTTGAAGCCACGTAGTGCATGGCTTTATCATCATTATGATGCTCCTTTGAGATTTCCATATAAAAAGAATGCGCTGTAAGGATAAGAGGGAAGAAAGCGTAACAGCATATTTATTTGAATGTTTACATCTGTTCAAATTGTAATATTTTATCAACATATGACAATTGACATTCCCTGAAAACACACTTGACTTATAAATGTCACCTTGTTCCAGTCAGTATTTAGTTTCTGTATCTGTAGATGAATTCATGCAAGATGTGAATACACATCCAACAACATACATTTGAATTCAGCACAGTTTGCATTATATTTTCTATTATTGATTTTGATTGATTCTGCACATCAGTGACACATTAATCTGTTGAGACGTGTGTGTCTATCCAAACTGTAGCCAGTAGATAGAGGGATTAGTAAACCACGTTAATAGTGCATGTTAGTTTATTAACGATCCCACCATGAATTATGTTTACATACATTTAATCATTCAAAACCAATAACAACAACTATGTAAGATTTATCAGGAAAACTCTTAATCTTTACATTATCCGAACCATATTGGGCACGTTTTACCATATTGTCATTTTAATTATAAAGTGTTATTTCACATTTCTGCTCAATACAATGATTAATCCAAACTGAGCCACGCTTGATTTCCAGTTATTATTTTTAAAGCCTCACCTGCAGATTCCCTGCTGTGCCCTTATTAACGTGCTGCATTCCATTTGGCAGCTATATAAATATGTGCAGCTCTATCATTAGCTCATCCCTGGTAATTAGCCCCATTGTTAATCCAAATGGAACTCACCTGCTGTGCACGTACAGCCGAGCAGCTTTAAGACGCGATGCTGCTCAGGAGGACAAAGCAGAAGTTTAAGATTGGCATGTTGTATCTCCGCCTCTGAACCCTCGTTCTCTCAGCAATTAACAATCAGAGGAAGCCCAGCAACAACCTGGGCCAGGATTAATAAAGTCCTATCACAAGTTATTACATTAAGCCCATGAGCAGATTATCCCTGTCCTGTGAATGGATGTCTCCATTTCCAGCCTCTCTCCCCGTGTTGACTTCTAAATACATTCCGGCCCTAAAGTCAGAATTCAAATTTGGACGCTCGGTGAAACAAGTCGGGATTCAGGGATTCAATTAATTTGGAGCATTTATCATTTATTTTTGAAGTTGCTAATAGAAAATTGCACATCGTAGTTAATAGTTAATGACATAGACGTGTAGGTCCAAGACTTAATGTTTGCAAAAGTCTATGTATTCCTGCAGGACAGACAAGAGAGAGTTTTTGTTTTCAGGTGATGAGATTTCCCCCGAGGAGAAAACCTTGCACTTCAGATATTGGCATTGATTCGCTCCTCTGCAGCAATGCAGATGTTTACCTTCTAGCTAATTGCAAGAGGCAAGCATCATTCTGCACAGAGAGAATGAGACTCGACGAGGAGCTATGCATTTTTCTGTCTAGCCTCCTGGACGGACGCCACCCTCTCCCATCAGACCCAACAGCTCAGTCCAACTGGTTTGCACCGAGCTGCTGGTTTCGACCCGAGCTGCTCCCCCTGAGTGATGGTGACACAGCAGAGAAGTGTAGAAAAATAAAGGCTGTAGAGACTTGTTGGCAAACGGAAGCAGTCTCCTCTTCAGGTTCTTTCCGGTACCATTATTCATATTTGTTGTCGGGAACAGGCTCTTAATGCGCTGCCCATTTCAAATAAGAGTCGGGCCCAAACTCCCAAGTAGATCATTCTTTAAGACAGAGCCACTCAGAGAAACCACTCGAGTGTTTAACTGAATAAATGTATCTTGATTGCGTGATTGTGTTGAGAGAGAATTGCAGATTTTATTTCCTGATTTAGTATTTTAAACCCTTTTGTAAAAACCCATTTTTATTCACACCATCGCTGAACTCCACGGAGCCGAAGCTGTGACTCAGCCTCGAACTTGACCGTGTTAACAATAAGTCAATGGGCGACCACAGAGGATCAGTTTTCATAATTTAAATTAGAGCCTCAGTTACTTATCGGTTGGCTGATTTTTTATTTGACCATATGAAACTTTCACAGACAATAAAGAATAAATCAGTAAATGTACATTGATGTATGGATTTTACATAAAATGTGTTAAATGCATTAATTCAAATGTGGTATTTCATTTTATTTGGAAAAACATCCACTAAAAAATATCAAGCCTCAATATATATACATATATTTATATTTATAATATAAATCAGCATAGATATATATATAGGTATCAGAAAATATATCATCCCATTTATCTTTTTAAAATCACCTTTGCTTCCCTCCAAATTTAAATGCATTTAATTGCATGATTGTACAAACCACTCATAGTTTCCTTGTGTAATGTGTCAACTCTATATACATATCTACATGTCTGTGTCCTTCAGATCAGGAGCGGATAGGAAAGGATTCGAACTACGAGCAGGAAGGGAAGGTGCAGTTTGTTATCGATGCTGTTTACGCCATGGCACACGCCCTGCACAACATGCACCAGGAGCTCTGCCCAGGGAAAGTGGGCCTGTGCGCCAGGATGGATCCCATCAACGGCACTCATCTGCTGAAGCTCATCCGCCGACTCAACTTTGCAGGTGAGTTATGTTTATTGATGCTGGAGAGACTATGTTAGTTTCAGATTTGTGGGGGTTATCGTAATGTGGGGTTTTAAAAACACTGGGTACTCTAACTAACATTTCAGAGGTAAATTATATCCACATTCTCACATGATATGAGACTGTACCTTGAAGGTCACAGTGTTGGAGTCTTGTTTTTACCTTCAACATTTGCACATGCAACCGGAAACATGATCTATTTCTCCATGAAAACAAACAAATGACAGATGTACGGTAAAATTTCTGAGAAGAAATTTGAACACGCCATACAAACCGTGTATATTTAAACCCAATAAAACAAAAAGTTTAAAAAGAGACTGTGAGTGCCGATATTCATCGTCAGCAGTGTAATAAATGTCTAATATATTCAATGTACAATAAATAATCATGGATTTGTAGAATATATTATTTTACTATAATGAAAGAGAAGAACGATGGGTCCCCTCAGTCACTTTGATTCATCCTCTGTATATTAAATATTGAGCGGTGGGGAGGCCGAATGAAAAATGAATTGAATCACCAAAGTCATTAGGATTTCATCCTTTGAGCAGAATGAATGTTTTACAGTCTGGAACAAAATGTCCGAGCAGTAAACTGAGACTATACCATGAAAAGAATTTATCAATTATTTAGTCAAATCTTAAAATTATAATAATTATTTTGAACCTGGCAAATGATGAAGTCTATAAATCCACTGACCTGAAGTATTTTGTGTACAACGGGGACATTTTACCATCTCGTGGGTCAGAAACCAGTATCTTACTCATGGTTTTGCTGTTGGGTATGTTTTTTTAATATCCTCCATGTAGCCCCACATTACACCCAGCTATTAGTCAGGATCACTTCACATATTAATATGAACTGCTATCCTACAAAGAGCAGTGATCCATCAGTGGGTTTCATTATATAGACACTGCCTCTTTAACACAAAGCAATTTATGACAATTAATATTCTTAGATAGAGACTGGAGTTTGCAGTGATTGTACAGATTAATTATTCATTTAACTTCTGACCGTCAAGTTCATTTGTCATTCTGCATGTTACATTGGTAGAATATCAATTCTACAAATCAGGAAGCTGTTTATTATGAAAGGGTGTTATAACTGTTAACAACACTTTTTACAATATTTAAAGATTCAATAGTTGTTTTCTTCTGCTTATTTATGGCTGTTTTTACAAATTTGGGAAAGTGTTTGCTTTGTAGGCGAAGTTAAAGCAACACTATGTAACTTTTATTGAGCAACAGCGCCCCCTTGCAGCCATACGTGGTGATTCATTCTGTCGGGAATGGGAGCGATCGAGGCTCCAATCGTTGTGAATCTTCAAACTCATTTGGAAGCCGCTATTTTTAAGGTTTAAAAAAGTTGCATAGTGTTGCTTTAAAGTGGATCTCACCAGCTGCCCAGCCAAAATGGCAAATAATCAAAAAGTGCGGTGAAAAGATGAGATCAATTCAGCTTCCCAGGTTGGTACAAGACGTCTCGCAGAAAAGAAAAGAAAACCTCTCAAGCTGAATTATTTATCCAGTCTACTACTCAGAGCAAACTCTACTGCAGCGTGTGAATCCATTGACATCCTTGGGGCAGATGCGTCACTCGCTAATGATTTATTTGTGTTTACTATCTAAACACACCCGTGTGAATTAGTCACCTACGTCTAGTGTGTTTCCCTATAAATGTTGTTATAGCAACAAGCAGGAAAAGTGAATCTAGGTTTGGTTGTGTACATTTTTAAGAGAGTTGGATAAACGTAAAAATACTATACTCATATTATCTCAGTTTGGACTTTGCTGGGAAAAACAAAACAACCACTTAAAAAACCCTTAAACCCCAAATGCACAGGCAGAGTATCCAAGAGCATGAGGCAGAGAAACAACTGACAGGCCACTGCTTGCATCATGCATGTTGTGTTCACTGGTCGTCAGACAAAAAAAAGATGTTTATCTCTGATCGTCTGTCAGGATTCATGAAGTTTACACAACTGCCTGCAAAGGAATGTGCTTGTCTCCGGTTTGCATATACTCAATGTTGTATTTTTATTCCTTTTCTGCATATACTCTTTTACCTCAGAGAGCACACTGAGTCTGGCACAGAGTTCAGAGCAGGAGTTTCAGATGCAGCTGGAAGACAAGGCAGCTTCTTTCCTCCCTTTGGCACCGATGTTTGTGTTCTTTGAGGTTTTCTGTAAAAATCCGACAAGTCACAAACATTTTTATCTAAAATGGTGGAATGATAGTGCCGCTATTTTTTTATATTTTTTTTCCGAGACAGGTTATAAGTCAACTCTTTTAAAATGGTTCCAGTGCCTAAACCTTGATGATATAAATTCACTGCAATATTCTAAATAAAAATGTTAGTGGCTTCATACGGTAAATATTCCAGCTCCAAACTCATTGTCAACTGTTTCCTCACCACCAGGGGTGCTCACACTGTCGGCCGATCGCAAACAGTCAAACAAGCAGTTTCCTTTTCAAATGTATCACTTGCGTTGCCAGGGCTTCGTTAAGTTTGTCGTGTTCCTTTATTTTGTTTTCAAATATTTGCTGCAATTCCTGTTGTCGGAATCCTTTTGCGTTAAAAAACTGCAACAATTTTGCCCGTTTAGCTTTTGGTATTTTGAGTTGTGTTGACTGGTATTTGAGGAAGCTACTAGCTAACTGTAGACTGAGTTTACTCGCTGTTAGACAGTGAGTCACCACCAAAATTAAGTGTTATGTCAACTAGGCACGTGTGGTGATGTTCATATTGCCGTAACTACTTAGCACCGAAATGAGGCACCAAAATCTGCGTTGTGATTGGTTCCTGTATGTTCCACCCGTGTAGGAACCCTCGTGTGATCGGCGTTGGGATTCCAGAACACAACCCTATTGAATAATGGATAACTCTAACCCCTGCTAACTGCATCCACAAAAATTGGTTTTACAATGAGGACTAAGTGCTGCTCCTCACAAAGTGGCCTCCAGTGCAGCACTATTGATCATATTGAACTAAATATTTCCTGAACCAGGCGAACTACATAAACGTTGCACCACCGTGTGACCGGAGGGAGTCGCCTTGAGGTTATGCTGCACTCCATCTAATTGCATCAGCACACGGCAGCGGCATATTGAACTTGTCCAGATTCATAGAACATTGTTAGTGCTGGGACCGGACTTGCCTGGCCTGTGTATTATATTTTCAAGACAGTATTTTTCTCCGTGCTGCGATATTAGTATGTTACGCACCAGTAAACAAAAAGGAGCCGTCAGAAGTTGTTTGTGAAAACAGGTAATATTTTTTCCATCGTGATGATTCATTCTTGGGGCAGAGCCAGCAAAAAAAATCTATTATTGCACGTTTTTCTGTCGTCAGCAGTTTTTTTTACTGGACATCTGCTCAAATTCCTTTCGTATTGTCTTTCCCTGCAGAGCTCGCAGGAGTCCAGTAAAACCAGAGCCACTGCCAATGGATTGTGTCTCAGGTTGCATGCGTACTGAAACTTTATAAAGGTTAAAATGTCGAAATGTTCTTCAGAAGCAAAGACGCGGAAAGAAAAAAACATTCATCGGCGATATCTCGGTGGACTGTCAGGGTCTCACCAGGGGACACGGGGAGAGGCAGGCGGCTGATAACCTTTTAGAGAAGACGACAGAGAAAGTCTGAGTAGAGTAGTTGGTGGGAATATTTCGCGGCGCTCTGGGAGTATTTGTGTGTTTCTTCCACAAATAAACTGAAAGCTGCTGTATTAGAAAATCCCCTTTTCAAAAGCTCAATGCTATTTTTTCCCCCCTGTTCATTCAGCAGCAGAGAGCTGTGGCCGATGAAAGCAGGAGAATCAAACAGCGTCCGTCCGTCTTTACGCCCTGTTTGACTCTCTTTAGAGCTCCCTTCCTTCTTGTTCCCACCTCTTAATTCAGTGTGGCTCAGAGTCATTCAGACTTCACTGGGCCTCGGCTGAATGAAGCTTCCCATCAGTGTTTCATGTCTCTCGCTGTCACGTCAGGGAAAAAGTGTTTTCACGCTCGCCGCCGTCTGAAAGGCAGTGGCCTTTCCAGCGTCCTTCTCACCGGGGACAAGTCGAGTGAAGAATGAAAAAGGCGAGTTCTTTCCACACCTATTCCTCTCCTGTCAAAGATGGGCCACGTCCTCATTGTTGTGCAGCTTGAAAGGATGATTCTAGCTGACACATTTTTCGCATAATGCAAAAAAAGTCTTCACTTCAATACTGACGTGAAACCCAGGCCTGTTCTTCCTAAAAAATTTAACATCATAACACTGTGAAGCCTGTTCATTGTACCAGAGGCTACGTTTATATATATTTTTGTCTCCTTAAAGGACCACACCAAAGAAACGTACTGTACATCCTCAGATAGAGCTTTTACTCGACTGAGCTGCAGTGAGGAACCATGACTTTGTTTGAAACAGGCTTATTCACATCAAAGACAGGATTTGCCATTTCCCAGTTTCTACGAGCGTGTCTTATCACATTATCCCAGTATCTGCACCAACCAAGTGAAATGCTTTCTAGGACGTCAAACTGAACATTAGAGCTGGCCAATGTGTTTTGAATCAACAAGAATATTGTTCAATGGATATTATGATATAGCAATCATTTCTAGTGTGATGCATTATATTAAATAATAATACCTCCACTAATTGTCATGGTAACCTGGTAGTTTTTGCATTTTGTTGTTAACAGATGCTGATGAGGACATAAGCTAGAGGTAAATGCACAAGGGCCAATATCGCTTCCAATAGGTCATCATTTTAAAATTTATGATCTCTAAAAATGACTATTTCATGATATTTTATGACCTTCGATTTTAAACATAAAAAGTTAGGTTCTTTTAAATCGTTGGATCTGCTGATGCCCTTATTTGAGGTTAGATTCATTGACCTGCTGTTAAAGCTCTCTTACACTCACTCAAGTGCTGCTTTTTGCCCAATTTGTGCTGGTCAGAGCAGTTCTGACATCCCGACACAGCTCTCTTGCTGCTGCTGTTACACTATTTTCACTTATTACATTTAATTACTGAATTTCATTTAATTACTGATAAAAATCGTTTTATTCCTGTTATGAGGCCAAATTCAGGTGATATTCATCCCCATAGAGCTGCAGCTGCTCTGAGCCACTCTCCTGTAACACTCAGTTATTAGTTCAAGTCACTTCCAGTCAGCAGGTATTTGCAGCACGGTTTGAGTCATCGTCAATACACTCAAATCCGCCTTGCACTGCTGCTTCACATTAAACACCTTTCAGGGGCTCAGAGGGCAAGATTCCATCCATTAGGGAATCTGCACTAACTGTTGAGTTGAACTATCAGTCACCTGACAGTGAAGTGCAAGGGCAGGACAAGGACAGATGGAAATTAGCATTGAGCAGTGTATCTGTTCAGGAGGAGAGATGATGCAGCTCACTAATGAGATGAATTATTTGCATGTGCATTATGCTAAAATAAGTTTTTTTAAGCTAATTTAGATATAGCAGAACCATATGTGCTGTGAGTGGGTAATCTTTCTAATGTCATGACAGTGGAAGGACGGTGAGGAAAGTAACACAAACAACTTCCCAAAAAGAAAGTGCATCCATGATAAATTCTGCATGATTTACCTGGGCAATGGTCATTAAGAGTTAATGACCCGTGTACAGGGCAGCAAGATGTGCTGCCGTTCACCAAGGTGTCCTGGTTGTGCATCCATGCAGAACAAGCACATGTTGGATTAATGATCACACTTGGGTAATTATTAAGGTGTGTGTGTGTGTGTGTGTGTGTGTGTGTGTGTGTGTGTGTGTGTGCCCAGCGGAGGAGGGAGGTGGAGCAACACCACGATCATTAAATATTACATGTAATTACAAGCACTCCATTAACCCCGGCGTTTGTTTGAGAGCATACAAAGCAGGGAGCAAACGAGTGGCCTGTGGTGGAGCGCGGCACGATGCAGCGGTGGCAGAGGCCTCCGAGGGGCTCATTATTAACCTGACTAGTGAGCCGGCTGTTTAGACAAGCAGTTTGTGCCACATGACAGGTTCTAAGTCCTCATCTGCAACTCAAACGTTGAGCATACTGCCCCACAATGCAGCTTAATGAAGAGGATGCCCCACTGGCTTAAGAAAAATGTAGACTTTACATATAAAAATGGAAGATGGGTCTCCACTGTACAAAGATTTAGCCAAAACAAACCCGGATACTTGGTGCTGCCACCTTTTGTTTGTGAGTCTGCGCTGTCGTGATCTTTGGGGCTCACAACTCACAAATTGATTAACAGGTCGACAATCCTACAATCTGTATTACAAACGTAAAACTGGAATGTTGTTTGAAAAAAAAACAATAGGAAGCCAGTGTACGTTACCGCAAACCCGACCAATCATTTCATCCAAACACAATTAAATGATTTGCTGGTGCAACCTGCCCATGGTCGCCTGAAGATTAAGATTAAGATACATTTATTTATCTCAAACACATGCACAGACACACTCATGCAGTTGAGGGAAATGTATCCTCTGCTTTTAACCCATCTGGTGCAGGACACACAGAGCAGTCATGTACGGTGCCCAGGGAGCAGATGTTGGGGGAGTAAGGTGCCGTGCTCAGGGGCACTAGACAGGGTAGGGAGAATCCTCTTGGATTTTTGGACAGATCAATCCAGGTTCGTCTTTTGTTGATACTCCGTCCAGGTACGTTTTTTTTTGTTGTTACTCCGTGGATTCGAACCAGAGTCAAACCAAAGACCTTTTCTGCCGATAGTTCAAAGTTTCTGCCACTAGTCCACCGCCTCTCCTGAAGCAGAGACATTAGCCAGACGTTGGCGAGCAGCGGGGGCCTAGCTTTAATAAGAGGGAAGACGGAAGGGGGTGGGAAGTGTCTTTCTAGCTTTTCCAGGATTACCGACCCCTGCATTAAACATGCGTGTTATATACGAGCAGTGGTAACAGGTGAAACGCGTGCATACAGACTTACACATGTACAGTTGCTCAAAGCCGAGAGTGTCAATCTCCGACAGGTCTTCACGTGAAACGCAAGCATGACCGAAAGACCCGTGAAGCAGTTTAATATAATCATATCAGCAGCGTTGTGCCGTCAGTGTTGCCGTATTATTCTCTCGGAAACCCACCAGTGTGGCATTCAGTGTCCAATTTCCTCTCCCACTGACAGCGGTGTCCACATGAGCACTTACAGGCTCCAGCACGTAACCCCGACCGTGACAGTAAAAGGCAGGAGACGGGTTTCAAAGCATTTTTTCTTCTTTTTTTTTAAAAGCTCCGGAAATTCGCGGGAAATGAAGGAAAACGGCACGATTCTAATCTGTGTGGTGGAAAAATATGACAGTTTAGAAACACCATTGATGAGCTTAATATGTTTTCTATAAACATAATTCCTCTCCGCTTCATAGTCACTGTAATCCTCCCGTGATCACCGGCTGCTTTGTGATGCGGGCAGCATTGTCACGCGGGCGAGGCTGAGTGAAAAGGTAATGCCGTAATCCAGCAGGCCTGACTGGAGATGTGGATTAGGACGCCCGCATCCTCCAGGGTTGAGACAAAGAGGGGTATGGGGTGGGGGTATGAAATACTCATCAGCAGAAATCCATCAGCGGCAATTGGCCACGTTTACCCTCTTGTTCTTAGCTGGGGTGCTCATTGTGTTTTGGGACAGACTTAATAATAAACCAGCTTACGGCTTTCATCGGTTGGAAGGTATATAGACGTTTGTGTGGAGCTGATGAGAAAAGCAATTAGACAGGAAGTTTCCCTCGTGCTCCCTCCCGAGGAGAGAAGCACTCCACGTTCCATCATGATTAAACAGATTGCTGGACTGGAATGGAGGCTCATCTGCTTTTCCATCGGGGAGATCGCAAAGAAATCTTTGGTGCGCTCTCTTTTGTGACACGTCATTACAGCCCGTCTTAAAAAAAAGACCACACGGGAGCACATTGTTAAACATGGTGATCACAGCAGAGGACGAACCGGACAGATGCCATGAAGGGGGGGGTAAAAGTGAGTTTGAGTTCAAGTGAGGGTCATTTGTGGTTTCTCAATTTATCGATTTATTTACCCAATACAGACACAAGGCTGCGCTGGTTGCAAAACGCAGCTTTATGTGGATGGCCCTATTACCAAAGATGTTTGGTTATTGTAGTTGTCTGAATATAATTTAAAAGTGTTTGCTTTCTAAAATAGTATTCTTGAGGTTAAGCAGAACACTACACTAAACTACAACGTGAAGTTAAAATATAGCCCGATAATCAGATTAGATTTTGTTTTACATCATTCACCGAGCCTGACATCGCGTTCACGCAGATTTGTGTCAGGAAGTGTGTTATTTGGTTTCCTTCTTCCCAATCCGATGACTAGTGGGCGACATGTCTGTCCCACTAGTGTCACTTTCAGTTTGGCCACTTTGGTCACTTTTTGTCTTCTGCCTGTGTTTGTCGTGCATTTGCAGCTTGTTAGCTACGTGTAAAGATGGAGTCTCCATTCTTAATCCCAGATCTATCCAGTGAACCAGGGATTGTACAATATATGATCCACTTTCCGTATATTTCCAGTAGTGGGGGATTACTTGTCACGGACACACTCTTTACTCCAAAACTACCGAACCGATTTCTGTTAAGGCTTGGAAGAACCCATTATATTAATTTTGAGCAGATTTGGATGAATGGGCAGATCCAGTCATTTCTTTTTCGCTTTCTCTAACATGGCGAGATGGGTTATCAGCCTATGAGGAGGTTTATCCTCCCCTGGTGCCCTCGTAGTTTGCATAGCCCCACAACATACATAGTCTCAAGTACCTGGCATAGTGAAGCCATGTCCTGACAATAGTATAAAGAGACACCCAACAGATCCTACACTGAGCCACACTCGGCGACAGCGGAGAAGAGAAAATCCCTTTTAACAGGAAGAAACCTCAAGCAGAACAGGACACAGGGTGGGCGGCCATTAGCCCTCGAGTGGGTTGAGGAGAGAGAAGAGACCAGGAAGACAAGAATTATTAGCCGACTGTAGTAAGATGGTTTTAAGACGGCTATACGACTACTTTATTACTAAATATTAGGACTTGGTGATATGAATTCAAATCAATATCACAAATATTTCCTATTTTACCTCAATAAATGTCATTTCTATTTATCTTAGTTCTAGAAAGATCGAGGTCATGGTTGGAGAGAAAAAGACACGCGCCACATCCCTATTCAGCATGTCACTTTCCAAACTACGTACATATTTTATTTTGAAACACAAAAGGCACCGAAAGTCCTGCGCTGGTTTTTCAATCATCCGGTGTGACCATGAGCCTTAATATATGTTTTCATAGGGAAACATCCACAGCTATTGAAAATATGTTCTCATTGAATAGAAAGAAAAATAAATAATCCAGAAACCTCAGATTGGTTTATAATGTGCTGGAATGATCTCTGTAATAACTGCAATAATAACAGCAATGCATTAGTTTGCCTTCACGGAGTCATGCTCAAAACACAGATAATAGCATGTGCAGGAAATGATGATGATGATGATGATTATTTATCTCTCTCGTTTAGGCATAGCCGGCAACCCTGTGCTGTTCAACGAAAACGGAGACGCCCCTGGACGCTACGAGATCTACCAGTACCAGATCCAGAACCAAACGGCTGAATACAAAATCATCGGCCACTGGACAGATCAGCTCCACTTTAACGTAAGCATTTCTCTTTCTTCTGTCCATCGCCTGCACATAATCTGCAGATATCCTCCATTCTGCTTGTGTTAACGTTGGCGTCCACAGTGCAAAAAATCCCTCTGTAAAAAACTGGACTTCTCAGCAGCTGCGTGTTTGCCCACTGCCTCATCCCAAACCTTTCGACAGCGCTGAGTGCCATCTTCAAAGGTGTAAATATCCAGAGGGCGCTCGAATGATTAACAGGGCAGACTGTGATGAAAAGAGAAGCGCTCTGAAAGCTTAAGGACAGACATATTAAATATCATCTCTCCAGACGGCATCAGTGACTCCCAAAAAACAATACTGTGGGCAGGAGATTTGACGGAGTAACGCTATTATAACTGCAAATTACACGAAGGCACCAAACAAATTATGTTTTGACAAAATGAAGAGGAGGCCTTGGGCGGGCGAAGGAGAGCACGATTGAACACATGAAGCAGCTCGAGAGGGGCTTTGTCTGCCGTTGTGTAGAGGGCTACACAACGTGTGTGCGCCACGCAGAGAATAAGGCGAGGGTTTGTGGCTGGGCACCGACTGTGGAACGTGCCAGCTCTGACTCTAAAGCCGGCTGTTATTTAATTAGCGTTCTTTGAGTTCTTAATTAAATACATATTTAGAGACACATTTACCGGCTTTGGATGAACGAGTCACAATTGGGTAAAAAAAAATTGATAACGTTAAAGAGAGCGGCACCGTTTTAAATGAGGAATTTAATTTATCTTTACAAGTATGCCTGTAAAAAGAAGGGAGGGGAGGGGAGGAAGGGTCCACCAAAGAGAGGAGTCGGTTAGAATGGAATTCATCTTTCATTTCTCTTGAGTATTGATTTTTTGAAAAACAAACAACTGGAACAAGAGAAATGAAACACTGTCAGTTTCCTGTAGAGCAAACAATGTCCCCTTTTCCTCCTGTGTGCTGCCCTTCAGATAATTTGACCTCTCACTGGGAAAAATTTTGCTGAATCTATATAAGAATAGAGACTAGCTCCATGGCAACTAACATCACGCTGACATTCTGACCCTGTAGCTTCTCTGTAATTAAGGGTCAGGCGACTCCCTTCTTCGACCTCGACCCTTTGATTTAAACTTAACAACTTTAAAGTTTAGGGACTGTATATTGCATGTTGTTATGTTTTTGCGGTGACAAGACAAGTCCACACATAGACAGAGATGCAAACAGGCAGACAAATCCTTTAAACACATGCCCAAGTGCTCAAATCAGTGGTAGTTCCAGCTACAGACTCACAGGGGGGAAAACGATACCAGCTCCACTGCTGTAGCTCATAACCAAGTAGTATCAGATCATATTTTATCACAAGCTTCAAAAACCCAGAACAATAAGTACCATCTGTCTAGACTTTCCTTGAACCCCGGGGCTGCGGATCTTCTGGGATCAGTAAAGCATCACTACCTGTCACCACCATTTTAAAGGATACAGGCAGCTTAGCACAAATCTCTTCTCATCTGTCTTAACGTCCCTTCATATCTTTGTATCTCTCTGCTATCGCAGGTTCGTTCGATGCAGTGGCCGGGTGGTGTCCGTCAGATCCCCACCTCAATCTGCAGCCATCCCTGTCAGCTTGGCGAGCGCAAGAAAATCGTGAAGGGTATCCCCTGCTGCTGGCACTGCGAGCGCTGCGATGGTTACCAGTATCAGGCGGACACCTACACGTGCAAGATGTGCCGCTTTGACTTGCGGCCCAACGAGAACCACACTGGTTGTGCTCCGATCCCCATCGTCAAGCTGGAGTGGAGCTCTCCGTGGGCGGTCATCCCCGTGCTCATTGCCGTACTCGGCATTATGGCCACTCTGTTTGTGGTGGTCACGTTCATCCGCCACAACGACACCCCTATCGTGAAGGCATCGGGCCGAGAGTTGAGCTACGTGCTGCTGACTGGCATCTTTCTCTGCTACGCCACGACATTCCTGATGATTTCCACCCCGGATGTCGGAATCTGCTCCCTGCGGAGGATCTTCTTGGGTCTGGGGATGAGCATCAGCTACGCCGCACTACTCACCAAGACCAATCGTATTTACCGCATCTTCGAGCAGGGCAGCATGTCCGTGAGTGCGCCCAAGTTAATTTCTCCAGCCTCCCAGCTAGCCATCACGTTCACCCTGGCTTCAGTGCAGCTGCTCGGGGTGTGCATCTGGTTCGGCGTTGATCCCTCCAAGGCAATCATTGACTACGAGGACCAGAGGACGTCTAACCCTGTGCTGGCTCGTGGTGTGCTCAAGTGTGACATCTCGGACCTGTCCCTCATCTGCCTGCTGGGCTACAGCATGCTGCTCATGGTCACCTGTACAGTGTATGCCATTAAAACCAGAGGGGTGCCCGAGACCTTCAATGAGGCCAAACCCATCGGTTTCACCATGTACACCACCTGCATTATTTGGCTGGCGTTCATCCCAATCTTCTTTGGCACTTCACAGTCCACGGAGAAGGTAAGATTACAACCACTTTTGCTTTATTTCTCCTTGCCTACTATTGATACAACTGATTGAAACTATTACTTTGAAATCATAGTCATTTCAAGGTACTTATAGTTGGGACTATTATGGATAGTAAGTGCTTTGACTTTTCATGTTTAAATCGTGCAGGTACTACTCAAAACGTTTCCCATTACTGACAGTCTGTAATCTTAATAATTTTACCTCCATCCCACACATATGAAAGAGAACCAATGCTTATTTCTGAAATCAAAATATTCAACTATACTTTTTAAGGACAACTGCAATTTTAGAAATTAAGTGAATAGAACTCAGCTGCTAAAAACCGCAGCTAAAAAGGGGGATGTCACGCGGAAGTCTCAGTCTTTGAAAAACACTAAGGCTCTCCAAGTGTGGACACAGTTTTCTGAGTTCATTCAATGATAACTCTCAGGGCAGCACACAAACCTGTGACTCACTTATATGTGATGGCTGTATGCCACAGTGCATTAGAAACCCATGAGCTGTTTACATAAACACAAAGCACAGACTCATATTCCCATGTCAAATCAATGTTCCTGACCTCGTGAACCGTGGACCTGGATCACATCCAGTGGGAGCACTGGGAGGGCTAAGGGTCAAGAGGGATCTGAAGGGGCTTGGAACACTCATCCAGATGAGTCGAAGCCAAAAGGGTACAACAATGACACAGTAGAAATGTGTGTATATCCAGTTGAAAGAGGTCTTTGGCCGTGAAACGAAAGGGGCTCAGTGGCTACAAGAGAAGCCAAGAGGGAAAAGCCTCATTTTGGCAGGGACACTATCAGCGGTGCCAGCATGGGTCTGACAGATGCAACAAATTAATCCGTACTTTCTTTACACGAAACAATGCATCAGAATCCTGGCTCGGAAAACTGGCTGCGACGGTTACCTGTTTGGAAACACAGATGGAGAGTGTGCATTGCATCATGCTCAGCATCCTAAAATCAGATTCTACAGTCGACAGCACTGCGGAAAACACCCACACTGCTGCAGCCAATTGCATTACATTAATATGAACTAGTAAAAGTGTGTGACTCGCACTTTAATGACGTTTTCTCATATGTTGCATGTTGTGTTAACACCACGGAGCCTCAACTTGTGTGAATCTGAGTGTCGGTCTTCTCGTGTCCCATAAATCCACTGATTAGAAATTGCCTGTGCACTAATAAAAGTATTATATTCTTGATTATTATACACAGTAAAGAAAAAGCAGCCAAAGTACAAAGCCCACATTATTTTATAATGTGAGTCTTGCACAATCTAAGTCGCATGTCAACAGCAGCCATGGATACCGGCGAGCTCTTTGTTTAATCATCCCATCTCCTCTCTGAAGATGAAAGAGAATTAAACAATCACAGAGATATTGAGCAGCTTTTTTGGAGGATGAGGTAATCCATTAGCCGGCCTGGCTCTGAATAGTAAAATACAAGTGGGGATAGAAAAGAAAAAAAATCTATAAAGGGTAAGTGAAGTCCTACTTTTTTGTTTCGTCTTCTTCTTCTGTACCTCGGATGAATTTAAATGATGATGATTTACAAATTCCCCAAAAAACTAATCAAAGACGCTCAGTTTCCTCGCTCCAAATTTGTATGAGTCACTCATTAATTTCTATATTCTGTCGAAAACTGTACACACAATGGCTTGGAGATAGGCCTATTTTTATCGTTTAGAGAACTTCTACCATCGCTCTGAGCCGTAAGCGTTGAGGTAAAACATAAAATGAAACTCAAACGTGGAAATTTAGCTTCAGGGAAAATGTTCTACTTTTTCCCCTTGTATTCATTTAAGAGAGAAAAATCACATTTAATATAATATTAAAAGGTCCTTTGAGTGTCGAGTCAGAAAAAAAAGCTTCAAAGTCTAATACGGTCGAGGGGGAAGTGAGGCCGTGCACGTTTCTTTGTGAGAGTGCAAAGCTTTTAACAAACTGACTTCCCAGAAATAAAAATCCAGCATCGGTCGTTTCAGCAAGTTCTCAGATGACAAAGCTCTGTGGTGATGGTAGAGTTCATGACTATGATCCATCAGGAGCAAAGGGGGAAGTAGTAATAATGGTTTATTATGTTTATTTTAAACAATTACAGTTTCCTATTGTCGAAGGCCACATCTTCAGATATCTAATTTTGATCAGCCAACATATAGATTCTTTGTATGCATGTATGAAGATGGGTAAATGGATACATGGATGGATGGATGGATGGATGGATGGATGGATGGATGGATGGATGGATTGATGGATGTTGTCTGTGGCACAGAAGGAAGTGCAGGTTATCCACTGACTAACCACTAAGATGAATGACTTGTAATAGAACAAACATTGAAGTGAATAAGCCCCGTAAGAATGTGTGTGAATGGGTGAATGCGCCTCGCAGTGTAAAGTGCTTTGAATCAGTCAGAGTAGAGTTTATTTAGCATTTCGTCAGACAGACAGATCCTTCCTGTGTCTCTCCTCTCAGCACACATTGCACTGCACAGACACAGTGCAAGCTGCTGGACGCTCTCCAGGTTTGTTGTGGTGCAAGAAAAACATGACAGTCAGACATTTGTGGTGTTGTCTGTTGCCAGCTCCTCTCGTTACCGACAAGTCGTACAGTGGGTGTTTTGTTTATGGTCTTTCTACACTGTCAGAGACTAAAAATAAATCAGTCAAGTTGGTGGACATAGGCTTTTTGTGGGGTTCGACCAATCTGTGTAAGTTTCAACATTTTTCTCTTAATGAGATTCCTACTGATGTAATTGTCGACACTGGCGCAACTCCCTGAAACTGACTGTCCTGAATGATACATTGTGAAATTGTTGACATTTGAGCTAGCTCTGCTGACGCTACACTACCTGGAATCCCTTATTTTCCACTTATCTAAACACAGTACTCGCTAGTGGCAGTGCAGAGCAATATTTATGATGAAAATGTGATTTCTGCGAAAAGAAAAACTGCAGTTTTACAGTATCTGGATCATACTTTAAACATGTGGTATCGGATTGGTATAGAATTGCATGTTCGCCGATGCCGACCTGGCATTTTCAGCTTGCTTCAGAGTCACAGCGAAATAGAATGACTTCTTTCTTGGCCCATTTCCCATCATTTCACTAGTTTGGTGAAATCTTTTCGTAGATTCTGCACAATCCTGATGACAAACAAACAAAGCAACTAACCAACAAATCAACAAAGAAAGACAGGGGTGAAAACATAACCTCTAATAATTGAAATGACAACTCACCCCATCCCCAAAAAGAAAAATACAAGTGTACTGTGAACATTTGTGTTCTGAAGACCAGTTACAATCAACCCATGTTCTTTTATTAGGACTTCTTGTCTTTAACACTTCATACGTAAGAAAATAAAACCTGTGACAGATTTTCTGAGCGGTTATACATAAACAATGTACCTATTAAAAGAGTGAACGTGTCAAAGCAAGCACACCTCGTAATCATGGCACTGTAACTGACAGGCCCCACGAAGCCTCACAGCCCACGCTGACATGTAGTTCAGAGCAATTAAATGCTCCACTTCCTCCGGGGTCTTGATTTACCTTATCTCGTCGCCTATGCTCTCATCACCAGTTTACAATGGGGCCTCTGCCTCGGCATTACAAGCACGGCCGTTTATTTGTCAACCCGGGGGGGGGGTAAACGTAACGAACTGCGCAGGAGGCTCCCTCCATCATTCAAACACAGGGACACCTGCTCTATCTGTGGAGCTCGATCACTGAACTGTGCGCTGGAGTCAGGAATAGATGTGACACCTGCTTACCTGGAGCAAGCGTCTAAATCAGGGGGGCTGTCTCGGAGACGGGGGGGGGCGGGGGGGAGGAGTGTCGCACAATGGCCTGCATGGAAATGGGCTTTGGAACAATGGACTCAATTCAAATTCAATCAGCCCACGCAAAGAGGTGCTGCCGTGGCGGTGCACGAATGGACTGACGGATCGAGCGGTGTTGTTTATTTCGCCGTGAAGTTTCCATCACACTTTTGGCGGTGTCAGCCTTGAACTGGGGGGGCGGGGTCGGACAAAGAGTGGGAGTTGAGTGGGAGTTCAGAGAGACAAGATGTAAGACAGGAGCGTCCTCGGTGTGCTCGTCCCGGTCCTTTTCCATTTCCTTCTTTGTCTCTCCTCGGTCCACAGATTAGCAGCATTACTCACACTAATGTCCCACAGGCTCAGTGATACATAATGAAGAGCGATGCTACAGAGGGAGCAGAGCAACATCTTCACAGAGCGGTGGCTGCGTTCATTAGGCCGATAGCACAGGAGTCCCCTCTGGGTCCTGGCTATTGACCCCCGGCGCTCCAGTAATGGCTGCACAGGCAGTGAACCTAATGAAGGCCAAAGGATTGTGATCTTAATAAATGACATTCTCCCATGCAGGTATATTATCGCGTCCCCAGGGCTACTATTTGTTTATAAACTTAATTAGTGTGCAATTAAAGTGAATTCTCATGCAGCAAGTCTCTCTGCACAACATTGGTGCTGCACGCTGAGAAACAACCCAGTAGCTCCGTGTAGAAGAGGGAATTATGCAGTTTGAGGGAATTATGCAGTTTGAATGAATTTGATAGTTTGCATCCTGGAGCTGAAGCTCTCCAGAGTCCCCGGCAGGAAATAGAATCAGTTTATCTGTTTACATTTATTAACCCTCAGATTAATCTCAAGTTATCAGTTATTACAGACGCTCTCACTTAGCTGAGCTCTCTCTAAAAGCCAGTGATGTGTGATTTATTTTAACTCCTCGTGTCAGATACAGTATGGACTCCTAGATCCCAGTGTTTTTTTTTACTCCCAGTGGTTTTTGCGGCCGTGCTTCTCCTGTGTTGCCTCTCGCCCCAGGCACGTTCCGCTGAAGGCCTGTCAGGCGAGTGGGAAACACAGAAACTCTCTTTCATGTGCGGCGCCCGGTGCACGATCAGGTGCACTGCAATCAGGAGGAGACAAATGAATGGATTGAACACGGGAGCAGGTCTGACACAGTGAACAGGACTCGGTGTGTGAGTAAACACCGGGCGACTCTCAGAGGCAGTAGAGTGGGAGTGGGTTTTTAAACAAATGTCAATACTCACATTGACCTTAAAGAGACAGTATAAGTGAAGCACTAGTTGTGTATATATTTTAAATTTAAGCCTGTTAAGCATTATATCTAATAAAATAATTTAAAATAATTACATTTAATGAAGAATGAAATCCAGTTTTCATTTACTTGATCTTTAATGTGAAACAGTGACATGTATTTAATTGCATAGATGGTTTATTTTGACATCACATGATATTTACAAAATCAATTTAATCAATCAATTGGCAAATATTGTTTCAAGAAAATCCTCAACTCATTTTGTGACTTTAATTTTTATTCATTGATACGATAACTTTTAAAATTATGCGAAATTAAATGTTGGTTTTAGAAAACTGCTCATTTGTAACATGTGAGTTTGTCACCTTGGAAAATTGTGATGATTTTTAATCACGGTTTCATTTCATCTGTTATATAGACAAATAAATTGAGAAAACATATTGATGCTGATGATGAAATAATTTAGAATTTCATAATTGGAATGCAGAATATAGTTAAACTTGGTTTTATATAAATTTTATGATATTGATATAACTATTATATATATATATATATATATATATAGATGATATACTATAAATATTCATACTTGTTTCAGTTATACTGACAGTATAAGTAACCGGTAACAGCTTGTCCAGGAAGGAAGCTATTCTTGGAGGAGAGGCAACACAGACTGCTAACCCAGCAGTCGGTCCCTGAGGCGGCAGTGAAATGAGCCCGGAGCAGTTCACTGGTTAGCGCTCCCTACAGCTGGGAGAGGACCACCACAGCTGTCCCTCCATCATACTGCTTCAGTTCTTCCACTGTTCTCTGAGGCCAGCAGCCCCACATGGCACCAGGCCGCACTGTGATGAGATGCATGCAGTCCGGAGGGAGAGCAACACGTCACACAAACAAACAGGATATTCAGGCAGAGGTCACATCTGCACATCAGCTAAATGTTACTCAGCTTTGAGGAAAAACCAGCAGGGACCAAGAGGTGGGGGGGGTTCAATCAGCAGTTGATATAGACTCAACCCAGTCAAACCACAGAGATATGATCCATCTTCAAAGGTGGAATCATATATTATACTTTTAATTTCAGTCAATAATGAAAAACAAAAAGACACGTAGCTCTTTTCTTTATTCATTTAATAAGTAATAAGCTATATATTTTCTCAACTATTTAATAAGCTGCCTGATTAAGAGGACAGGAAAATTAAAGCACAACTTAATTATGATATTTAAAACCGCTTGTGGTTACCATAGAAACATACAGATACTAGAAATCCGATTTCAGAGCCTCAAAGCGAAGTTGTCAGAGAGCTTGTTGTTCAAAACTTTGTGGTTTTCAAAGTTATCACGCTACTGGCTATATATTATCAGTCAGGTTGGAAAATGAGCTAATAAAAGAAAAAAGAAGATAAGTTTATTTGTTGTTTTAAGTTATAAAGCTATAAAGAAGATGATCTATTGTTTATATCAAACTGATTAAACTGAAACAGCTAGAATGTTAACATGTTATAACAAGTGATGACAAATTTCCTACATAACACCAACATTTCTTATTAAACCACTGGATCCAGATTTTCATTTGATTCCACAACAAATTTTACCCTCGTCGATATCAGTCCCTTCAATTAACCAGAACTATAAACATCAAGATCCATTCAATATTTGCTGGCAGTTATTTAACTTTTATTTCATGTTTCATCCTTTCACCAAGTTTTCTTTTACGTGCTGACAAACCAAACCAACCAACCAACAAATGGGAAATAGACCTCCTTAGCTGACGGGTGTAATACTCAACCAGGGAGATGATAATAAAGATAGTTTTTGGATTATATTTATAATTCAGGGTTAGGTTTAAATACTTTAAAAGGAAAGAGTAAGAAACTCCTCTGAAACTTTTCTTTATTTCTAACATATGGCTAAATACTCTATGGGCTGAGAGTAACAATAATAAATGTTCCTACATTGTAAAACCCAGTGATAACAACCTCTCCTCATATGAAGTGTCAGCTCCCGCTCACATTTGAGTGAGTACATTTTGTCTTCATACTGACACTGAATTCATAAATGAAAACATGTACAACAGGAAGTGGAGGCGTCTGTCTCATCTGTAGTGTGCTGAGGTATCAAGCACAATGCCGAGCCAGCTGTTTGTTGGTTTTCATGCGATGTCGGCAGAAAACGAATGAACAGGAGGAAATTCCTGTGAATCCCACAGATGGTAAAGCCCCTCGTGTTCACACTGGAAAATCCACCTAATTGAGCCTTTTTTTGTTGCGGTGCCCAGTCTGTACACACGGATTGTTAACAAACACAACCACGTGTAAACAAATTGGTCCTTAAATTAAGCAAATTGACTTTGTTGGACTCGATTTCAATGTAACAGCCTGATCTGTAGTTGTGATGTGAACAATATGACGTGAATATGACAAATTAAAAAACAGTTACAAATGAAAACTCGGATATTGTGGAAGAGCTTGATCATCTGCTCCGAGGTGATTGGGGCCCGTTTCCTATGTTTAAACTCGGGACTCCTGCTATATAGAGATATGCGTGTATCATTACATTGGAACTTTGCAAACACAAGTTAATTTCTCTCAGCTGGCCAGTCAAGCAGTCACAATATAGTGAGATGTAGAGAAATCACACAAGCTTTTCCTCCCACTTTAATGCTTCCCCGAAGATGACTCATTAATTCGCCGCTCCTTGCAAACAATTAAAATGGAACGGATGAGGGATACATACACCCCCCCCCACCACCACCACCGCCCCCGCAAATCAGAGAGTTTGACCGTGTGTAAAATTTTCACGAGCTTGTTTCTGTTTTTATGGGCTCGCTTGTAGAGTCAGAAATAGGATCCAATCCGACGGCGTTATCGAATCTGGATTCACGCCGACGGGGGCCGGTGATATTAAAACTAGCATGGCAGAAAATTAAACAAACAAGGTGGCCGGGGGCTGGTCCGGAACCAGGAGCCGTTAAAAGCAGATGAGATGATGATTTAAAACAAGTTTAATCACGTCACTTGCACGGGCAGAGTTCTGAAGCCTTTATATTGGACGCAGTGGAAACTACTTCAAACAACAGCTTGGCCAACAAACGGGTCATTGGACGCTCTAATTAGAATGACACATAGCAGATGTCATCGTGGCGGCTACACCCACAAAGAGAAATGTGTAACATCCAGTGTTGAAAAAGGCTAAACCTATTGTGTTGTGCACTGTTTGTGTGTTTTCCCCTTCAGATGTACATCCAAACAACCACGCTGACCATCTCGGTGAGCCTGAGCGCCTCGGTGTCCCTGGGGCTGCTCTACATGCCCAAGGTCTACGTGGTTCTGTTCCACCCCGAGCAGAACGTGCCCAAGCGCACGCGCAGCCTCAAGGCCGTGGTTACTGCCGCCACCATGTCCAACAAATTCAACCCCAAGGCCGGACTCAGACCCAACGGAGAAGCAAAGACCGAGCTGTGTGAAAGCCTGGAAACACAAAGTAAGAAACATGAATACCGATGAGGAGGAGCCCAGTGTTTTACTTATAAACAGCTGTGTAGCGTGTTATTTAACACTCGACTGGATCCAGTAAATGTGCCACTGTTGGAGGGGGAGGGGGGAGGGGGAGGTGGAGGAGGAGGGCGTTCTGTGTCTCAACAATGCATCTCTTCTACATCAGTAAAACTTTCACATATTGAAACAGGGATTTATTGAATGTGTCTCTGTTACTGCAGTTATTTCACTTCTAGGCCGACTAGGTAAGTCTAAAGCTTGTAATAAAATGTTGCTGTTTTTCGCAAATACTGACTCAAATGTAGGGATGCACCGATCCGATATTTGTAACGGGATCGGTTCCGATATTGATTTCTAGATCGGGGATCGGTGACAATGGGCCGATCCATATCGGCTGATCTATTCAGTGTATTTCTATGCTGTGCGCTGTGAGTGACGTCATGCACAAGCAAAAAGCTGTGCGGAGCCTACAGTGTTTACAAAATGGAACGAGCGAAAGGATCGGCTATCTGGAGCTATTTACACATTGCCTCAGCCAACAAGCCCGGCAGAGGCTTCCCCAAGCAAAACTTTTGCGAGATCCCGAGATAGGTTTGCGCCGCAGGATGATCTGCGCCGCACGGTGATGTGATGATGGGCGCACATCATCACATCATCCTGCAGCGCACATCATCACATCACCGTGCCAACAAGCCCGGCAGAGGCTTCCCTAAGCCGCTGCTCGGAAGGTCATGCCTCAGCGGCGCTAGCTGGAGAAGTGTCCGGGGCGCTAGCTGACACTGACAGGCAGCCTGAACTGCTGCGCTAGCATTTAGCTACAGCTTCATTCATAAAACCACACCACTGCCAACGTGCAGGAATGGGCGAACCAGCTCTGCGGGAGTAACCGATCGAACAACGCTGGTAACGATATTACTATCGAGTCTAAACGGCCTGCACTTACGTTATCGTCTAGTATTTGAATGCACCTCCAGCTATGCTAGCCAATAAGCTATTGTTTTGTTCAGATGCTTTTGTAATGGATGTTTAATTCCCATTTGTACTAAACTATATAAAGAGCTGATTGCTATTTATCTTGAAAGTCTACCAACCAAGCTAGTGAAGCTATTGTTTTCTCAATTTCAGCTCCTTTATTATTTATTTTGTTTGACACTGTATTTTGAATCCCTAATTGCACTGACTGAACCAGTCATACTATATTTTTATTATTGTTTTACTGGTGCACAATTATTAAATAAATAAGTAATTCAGTACATTTATATCTGTTTATTTGTTTTTTTTAAAAATAGGAAAGAAATGTTTAAGTCAAGTCTCATGATCCCAGTCTTTTCCCCCCAATGAAACTTACAGTTTGTTACCATAATTTCGCGCTGTTTTTCTATATCGGTATCGGATCGGGATCGGCCGATACTAAGCCTCAGATATCGGTATCGGTATCGGAGGTGAAAAAAGCGGATCGGTGCATCCCTACTCAAATGTTTCCCTGACTTTGACCTAATATAAAATGTAAAATTCCCATTATTCAATTGTGCTTAAATTGGTTGACTTTTCTAATTCCCGCTGCTTATCGAGTTTGGGTTTAATGATTGTTAAATTACTGAATAATTGATGAGTCATTTTTTTTGCCTTATCATCCCAATAGGGTTTATTAAATTTAAACCTACCTATCAGTCTGATGATGCAGCTTGTATTGCATTCTAATCTATGTGGTATTAAAAAATTTTGCTTTAATTTAAGAGCAAAAGCTGAAACTAAAATCAAACGTTTTGTAAAAAATAAAGGAAGAAACTCATTTTGAAGCCAGATGAGTGACTTAAATTTTGATGTTAGTATGAATCATCATTGACATTTCAATCTAACTTCAAACTGTGAAGTCATTATTGTCTTAACAACTCAATCTGTTTCTTTTAATGAAGCCAAACATCCACTGGCTGTAGTTTGAAATTGAGGAATATCATTTCTTATTTGAAAATTTCTGACAAAAACCACCAATTTGAAAAACTCCCCGTTGGGCTCAGGGAAACATTTCACTATGTTTTAGTTCAACTTGTTATAATCGATCAATTTACCAGTTCTAACACATGGTAAATTAGTGCGGGGGCGTCTGGTTCTCCTCTGTGTCTCAGTGTTTACTAACAACAGTGCCTGGAGTTACACCAGTGAAGTAAATAATGACCTCAGCATGTGAGTCAGCAGAAATTACTCATGTAGTGTTCAAAACATTGCTCCTCTGCTTCACCTCCCCGGTGAAGAGTTGAAATCGGTCCCGTCTGTCGGCACGGATACGTTTCCTCTGTCTCGACTTCACTAACGAGGACTCAAACCTTTTTGTTGCACATTTTTTGAAACTGTATTTACTTCTCGTACCAAACAGGAGAGAAGAATGTTTCCTTTTCACCGGAGAATAAAAGAGCTGACGTTGTGTATGTGCACAAAAGGACACACATCGATAGTAACGATGCCACCGAGCTGTGAGGACCCCGGCAGCATTAATTCCTCATGTTTTTTGTGTGGAGGGTTAATAAGGCCTTTTGTTACAGTAAGTGGCGCGAAGGCAAAAGACACAGAATTGATAGCCGGCAGCAATTTATCCTGATGGGGTGAGAGCATTTACAGGGGCACGGCTATTTGAATAAGCGCCGTTTGTCACTGTCATCGGCGGCGCGGGGATATATACGGCTTGATGAAATTGAAAAATTCCTCTCCGGGGCCAGCAACCCACGACCGCCGAGATCCTGGTGGCGATGTGTCAGGATTTATCTGCTCCACCTCAGCGCGTCGGGCTAACACGGTCCGGGGAGACACGCGGCAAGTTGAGGCCTGATAGCTAGAGGAAAGGGAGGCGGGTGGGAGGGGGGGGAGTGTCGCTGAACCTCCCCCCTCGTGCTGGGATGTGTTTGAGGCTCAGATGTGTCCTGAGATCAAAGGAATCTTAAAGAATTATTGGCTTTTATGCATCTTCGGCTTCTCATCTTCAGCAAAAAATGGCCACATATCATCATTCTCTAGTGAAACAGTGATTTAGTTTGACAGCTCAACCCTCCCTTCTTCTTTTTCTCTCTCTCTCTTTCAGCATTCCCAACAAAGCAAACCTACATCAGCTACAGCAACCACGGCATCTAATGGAAGGGACAGAGGTTCTTATCGTAATTCAGGATTTCCACCCTGACGGACGGAGGAGGGGACTTTAACACAGCCGGTGGGGGGGGGGAAATGAAAAAAAAGAAATAAAATGAGAGGGATGTGTCATTGAACTGGCGGGAGAGACCAGAGAAGCGTTGCCCAGAGAAACGGTGACATGGTGAGGAGAGACCACAAAGACGTGCAGGGACGGGCAGATCACGGGGCCTGAACTGATAACACTACATTCTCCTAGATTCCATCTTTTGTTTCTGCCTCAGAAGAATAAACGTGAAAATGAAAAAATACTTGCATGGCAGAGATCCGGAGACTGAAGGACGGAGCGTTTCCTTTTCCAGTGTTTACATTTCAGCGATGACCTCGTTCCATGACGTCTCTCTCTCGCGTACCACCGGGGGGCGCCGACTGAACCCGAACTAGATATGAAGAATATGTTCAGGTGTTCTCGGTGTTGTCTGACAGTTTTTTTGCAAACTACAATTTATCTTTAAATTCTCAAGGCGTCACAAAGGGGATTACTCATCACCGGAAAGGCATGAAAACGTGGTGCTTGGATTTCCAGGAGCAGTTTTGTGTATTTTTTTTTGTTATCTCTAAATGTATCCTGGTCCCACGAGTCCAAACGACCGGAGCTGGGGGATCACCTCAACAGAGCAGCAGATCTGCTGTACCCGACCCATGTGTTGTGATTTCCTCTTCCAGGTTCCCACCGACTCACCAGGAGCGGCTCCACGTGTAAAAGACCATCTCTGCCGATTTTGAGCATGCCAGTTTCGAACATCCTGTGTTGTGTTGTTTAAAAGAAGAAAAAAAAGAGGAAAAACTACGAGTAAAAAATAAGAAAATGAAAAAATTATATCTTTGGAATGCATTTTTAATAAAACTCTGTTGCAGCGTTGTTAACAATTGTTTGGGCCTGAGCCTGTTGTGCGTTAAAAAAACCTGTTCTCAAATGGTGACGGTCTAGTGAGTGATTGTTTCTCTGTGCTTAAGTGAGGCCATGATTTGTATTACCAGCGAGCCCGAGACTGCCACTCAGCACACGCGTGTGTGCATTGACACGCAAGCGGCTCCTGGTTAAAGTAAACAGTGTTTCAGCCGGGAGCAGTCGTCCTGGATGACCCCTCCCATCACTGCCACCAGCTACTACTCTCTACCACACGTAGTCTAAGGGTATTAGGAGGGGAATTAAGATGAAGTGGGCCCCTGAGAGGACGGTGCAATATGCCCCCAAGGTGATATCCATAATGGACCGGGCCACTGAGGAAAATTCATTACTATACATGTCCTCTCCAGGCACTTCCCTGATAGGGAGGAGGTGTCGGGGAGTTGTAAGGCTTTTCAACAAATGAAAATCTAATTGCAAAAGTATACAATATCTCTATCCATCACCCCTGAGCTCGCTGAAAAGATTAATAGTTGGCTTTGTGCAGTATAAAAGCCCTCTAATGTCTCGGGGGGGAAATATTGTGGGGGTCATTTGTGTTGTGAATTCAAAGCTGCTTTCCATGCCGCCCTCTGTATTACTTTCGACACCATTTGTGTTGCAGAATTAAACGTGAGTGCTGACCAAATTAAATGGCGAGTTAATGTATGTTATTAAATATTGATTGATGATGTCTGCTTTATGTCCTGACATATCCTAAAACTGGGGAAAAATGTACAAAAAGATACAGTGCCTGGCTATCTGACTATGTATTTGTAAAACCTCATGAAAACTGATGAAGTGTCTGAAGCATGTTTAGTTTTTTTTTGATACAAAATTTTTATTTCTATTAAAAATGTTTTAAAACTTCAGCGGTTGTCGGATTTTCAGCGTTTCTGCGGTGCGTTTTAGTCCTGTTGCTAGAAAATAACATAGAAGAAAGAGATATCTATAGTTTAAACGGCCTTAGAGAAGAAAAACACAGAGGCAGCCGTCCTCTAAATAATATGTTGCAACGATTGCTCTGACAATAGCAGAGAGAGGGGACAGAGAATTGTGGAAGGCAAACATGAAATTATTTAAAATGAATGGGTAGAGCAGCTATTTGAATCCGAGGCCCTCTGGAGGCTCTCATGATCTATCATCTTCTCCACGCCTCCCTGATGCAGCGAGCCCACTACACAAAAGGCTCCGAAATAACAGGTATTGTATAGAGAGGAGTGTTAAATGCACGCACAAGCTCCAGATTACTGCAACATGCAGAGCAGAGTATACATCATCTTCACACGGCAGAGACAGAATGAGGTGTCTCCAGTGTTTGGCCTGAGACTGCACGGTTTTTCACAACTTCAATTGTCTTGTTAAAATAGCCTCACAGCTCATTTCTCTTCCGGGAATCCTTAATAAAGTCACAACCTCAAAATGTGACTTTTTTACTTCATCTTCATCTACATTTTTTAGAGAGGAAGAAATACTGCATGTAGAAAAGGAAAGATGCAAATAACACTGAAGGACCCGAAAGTGATGTGAGTGGCTGTGAAAATAAATCTGTCGGTCAATATGTTATCGATACATAAAACTTGCCTCAGACCAACACGGGCTGCAAATGACTTCAGGCTTGTTTCTTGAGACGTACAAACGACCTTAATCAGCTCCACCAGGAAAAAAATCTGCAAGACGTCTTGGGACCGGTCGACTTTACTTACAAACACAGAAGCCAATAGGATTTAGATTTTTAAAGTTACACTAAAAGTATTGGAAGTATATGTGTTTCCCACTGAATGAAGTCAATCTATGGTGGCAGTGTATGAACCTAACCCCATGACACAACTGGAGTTTCAACCATGAGCTCTGTCTGCGTGGATGGTAAAAACATTATGAATCATAGCGTAAGAATCCAGTAGCTTGTGGTAGCTCAAGCTGGAAGCAAGGATGTGGTATGATTGACAGCTGAGACTGACTCACATTTCTTCAAGTCAGTGTATTGGACCTCACGGCTCCTCTCCATCATCACTACTCGCACAGATTCTGGTTCCAAATGGCGTCATCAGCGCCAGATGGCAGCATTCGCATCCAGGATTGGCTTCGTTTCTGGACATCGCATCCATCTTTATTTACAGTCTATCACCAACAGGAAACACAGACAGTAGACACTCAGTAAACAGCTCAAACACACACAGAGTTGAAAAAAAAGACACATGTCGAACCTCATAATTAATAATAGGGTAAATTAAGATTTGAATAGGAACCAATAAGCACAATGCTGTTTGTTTTTTTCTCAGTTTAAATAGTTCCTGGTTTATGTCAGTAAATGGCATGCGTGTGAGTTTTGGAAATATTTATTTGAGGTGACGAGACATCTGAAGACGTCACCTCGGGGCTTTGGGAATTCGGGATGGATGTGTTTGCCAGCAGAGCAGTAAAGATGCATGGTGAGTGTTTACTGTGAAGCAGCTGCCAGGATGAGGAGATTTTTCATCAACAGCAGAGAGCCCGAGAAGTCACGGGGCCCCTGAAGAAGTGACAGTCAATATTTCTTCTCTTGACAGTCAGAGGGAACAAAAAGAGGCGAGCGACGACAATCCCAGCAGAGAGACACACAAAACCTATAAAGACCACAAAGAGAGGAAATAACCAGAGACTAACATTTACAGGGGGTTTGGTTCCTGTGATTGAAGGGTGGGTTTATCATAATCCGTGTGTATATGACATAAACCTGCTGCTAACTCATGAGTTATTAGGTGAATTATGTCAAAATTAACACGTTAGTGCCTCAGCCGAGTTTATGCCAGTGTCATCTATTAGTCAGCAAAACTGTGAGACAGGTTAACATGAAATGATATGAGTCGAGGGAGAAGCCTTTACATTTTGGAGTGGAACCGGATCAGGGAAGGGATCCAGTTTTTTTTCCCACATTTCTTTTTACCTCGTGAGCTGGTTTTTCAACATACTTGATTTCTCAGAGAATAATTAATGGATCTTGATGAAATAAACCAGGTATGTTTAGGGAAGTGATATTCATGCATGTGATACAAATTAAAATCGAGTGAATTTAAAAGTGCCAGTAGAGGAGTTGTTAAGCCTGAAGATGGCCTTATACCTTAATTAGTTTTTCATGTCTTTGTGTAGGAGGGTTATTGAATGCAGTTTTTAATGTGTGTATCTATCTATCGATCAATCACACAACATCAACTAACCATGATGGCACTACTCTAATTTTCCACATCAGCTCCAGTCAGCCGAGACTTCAGCTCACAACTGTGGGGAAGGAAAAACCCAGTTTGTGTTATTCCCCCAGCAGCTGTCCTCTTTTGCTCGATGCATCCGAGCCTGAAAGCAGCAGTTTTTCAATAAACTCAAAGAATATTTAAGACAATTTGAGATATTGTTCAGGGGCCTTGTCTCTGAAGAACATTCAGAAACAAGTCTCCCTGTGCATCTGGAGCGATAAGACCATCGAGAGGTTCAGTGCAATCTACTCAACTGTGTAATTGCAAACAGAAAAAGACACAAAAGCTCAGATGGAGGTTAAGAGGTTTATCCACGCAGGCTAATGACTTATATGAACTAATGACACCGTGCATGTGCGACCACGACAACGGAAAAAAGGGGGGCGTGTACGCAGAAGCCATCACGCAGGCCTCGGATCACAATGTAATTATTAATCCTTTTCACATGTCCTCCTAATGGTCTCGGTGCCGTTTTTCAAAAGACAATTGATCCACAGTCGGAGGCCCTGAAAAGTGTGAGTGCAAATGGCAGAAAGCTCTCAGAAAGTAATTTCCTTTTGTTTTTTTTAGTCGTCAGAAACCAATTTCATTTCATTAACCATTTAAAACTGTGTCTGATTGGAGTGGTTGTGGATGGGTGCTGGGGCGAGCCGCAGCTATAGTGCCGACCCAATCCTCGTCTATCCACAGTCCTGTTCTCCCCGTGTGCAGCTGAAGATGATACAACTGCCCTCAGGGGGACAGAATGAGCACATTGATGCACCTACACATCTGCAGCAGGTTTGTGAGAGGCAACACAGCGACGCTTCCCTCCCAGCTCCTCTGACCGAGCTCTCTCAGCTGTGCCCAGATTCCATACAATCACAGACACACAGTCAACACTGACAGCGGCTGCTTTGCTGTGGAAAAAGAAACGATCCAGAGGCATCAACGATTCACTGTGGACAGAGGGAGAGGAGGAATCCTGGTGGGAAAGAAGCGACTCAGAATAAAACGTATGAAGCAGAGAACTGAGGAGAAGGGTGGACCGGCTGTGGAAGGAAATTACGTAAAAAACACAACAAGGTTCTCGTGTGTGTTTGGGAATCAAAGCCTCACATTTTCGTTCTTCTAATATTCAGTTAAAATTTCATTCACCTATTGTCTGTGGTGGTGACGAATGATCAGAGACGTGGCTGCTGGAGCTCGTCCTGCTCACACACTATGTTGCTAGGAAACAGAAGCTCATGAATATCTTGCAGTTAAAGCAAAATCAAAAGGAATAATGTTTTTTTGATAGTTCAGTCATTCATGCAAACTTTGCGCCTCCTTCTATTTCACTGTATTGCCCACACTTGCATTAATTCTTCTTTTTTTTTACTGGTTTGTATAAGAGACTTAATTTGGAATTCAATAACATGAACCTACAATTCATATCCTGACCAACAAATGTCATTAGTGTTGCTATTGCAAGTGGAGAAGACTTGATTCCTATTTGCCGATACAATCTTTGTAAAGAGTTTGCAGTTTGCAGTTGATAATAAGATTAAATAAAAGACACAAGTGGTTCTTTATTGCTTCCTTTCAGAGTCTATTGTGTCTCTATGTTTGTCTTATTGTCAAGTTGTGCTATAAATGGACCAAAATGGACCAGGCAGCGTTCTCAGAACTTTCAATACAATCTCCCCCGACGTGTCTGTGGAACTTCTGACAACATTAATCATTAAAAACAAGTTACAGAGAAATTATGTAATTTATTTAAAAACTATGAATAATTTCCTAAAACATCTGGGCACTGCAGCTTTCAGCAAACACCACGTCGACAGGAGGAAAATGTTTTTCTGGGAAATTACTTGAGAAATGGACGAATATAAAGGATGTATTTTAAAAGTGTTTAAAGACTATAATGATTCTCTGTGTCATGGTGTACTTCATATATTCCATTTTTCGTCTTTTAATATGATTTGATTTTTGATTAAAATTTATTCTATTCATCGAGGTACATGATTGTGAGCATTGGCTGAAATTTCATTATATGAAAACAACTATAATGCATTTTCTCCTTTATTGGTATAACAATTATTATAATTTATCAGCCACTTATTGTGCATGTATGTAGATTTCATATTGTTACTTTTATTGTAGATTTCTACTTTGTTACGCTTGAAATCAGCTGCAAACACATTATAAAGTGTCTTCTCTACTTCTTTGTTGTGACAAAACTGTGCTTGACTTATTCTAACCATCATGAAAATTTATGTATAACACTATAACACTCGTCACTTTTGATGGTTGTTTTTTTCACCTTTGTGTTTTCTACTACAAACACTAATTACATTAAGATGATACGTTACTGTGTGATCATCACCTTCACTCCACTGATTAACATAATCCGGATTTAATTGGTTTCATTAACTTTTCTGACGTAGTTTTTTCTGTTTCCGTCATCACAACAACATGTCAGTGTCACTCACCACCGACCAGTCTGTGGTTACTCATCCGTTCTCCATGTCTGTGGTTTCCAGGAGAACACTGTCCTGTGTCTGTCGGTGATCGCCACGTCTGTGGTGTCCACTGTGGGACGAGGTTTTCTAATTGAGCTCCAGGGAAGGAGGGGGACCAGACGAGAGCATGTTTCCCTCGGGGGGGGGGAGGGGGGGAATCAAGTGTGAGGAGGTGGGTAAAGTGCTTACAATGAAACTAGGCCATCCTAACAAGGACTGGAAAAGACTGTGACAGTAGAATACAGAGCCACGTGCACCACAGCCAGGGTGTCTCATACTCACTTGCCAATATTGCCTTCATTGGCTCTGCACCATTTCTCTTTTAGCTCCGCCGACCTCTAACACACGAGGAGGCTGTGTGGTAATTCTGTCAGGAGGCTGCTTCACTCCAGTGATCTGGATCCTGATGAATCAAAAGATGACAACAGGATGTTAATGTTCAAGCGGATGCTACAACAACATGTTCTTCTTTTATCATGTTATTCCTATAATTAATATTTACATATAGCCTGTATTTTGTTCATGTTAAATTATTTAACATATTCATGTTGTGCATTGTCACTCATTGAACTGCCTATTTGTCTTCTTTCGTGTTTCTTGGATGAATAACTGGTTTGTGTTAGAGGAGCCGTACACTGAAACATACACAGTGTTGTGAGTCCGGCCACCACTGAAGCCTGACTGAAGTATCTCAGTAACTGCTTGCTGTGACGCTTTGAGGGCAACCGTGCTCTCCAGTCTCATACACTGGGTGTTTTGGAATAAAGTTTCTGTAAAGACATGCATGTCCGCATAGAGGATGAAGTGGAAAAAACGTTGATGATCCCTTAATACAGTATAATGAGATTCAAATGTGGATTACTGACCCAAACTAGCGACATTCCACTCAGCTGTCCCTGGAACAGTTAAGGGCCAATTGACTCAACAAACTATAGCGTTCCAATATATTAGAATAAGATGGTAAAAAACTGGGAACATTACACCTTTGTGACTTAAGTTGTCTCACAATTCAGGGGCTGCATTATTCGGAGGCTGCATTTGAAGCCTGACTGCATCACAAAGGTGCAACTAAGCAGTTTCAGCCATTTCAAATGCTGTTTCAAATGTTGATGAGAAATGCTCCCTTCCATTCATATCCAGCTGGTGGATCCTTCTCGGGTCGACCTATCCCAAGATTCACTCTGCACCAAGAGTACATGTACATGCAATTGCCCGTGCAGTGGCTCAAGGTATCTACCAATGGAATAATAAGGGCGGGACGAGCTGATGATGCAAATATGGAAAGTCGTCCAAAGACGTCAGACTTTGGACGTCTCATTTAGATTTTTTTTACATTACATTACATTATTACATTACATTTCATTTAGCATGCTTTTATCCAAAGCAACTTACAATAAGTGCATCAACCCCGAGGGTACAGACCCAGGACAACAAGAATCAAGAAAGTACAATTTCTTCAAATAAAGCAAAACTACAAAGTGCTATAAGTAAGTGCCATTTAAGTGCTACTTTTTCTTGGGTTAAAAACAGGTAGACCTGCCAGGAGGGAGTTACAATAGTCTAGGCGTCTAGATGACCAGAGCCTGGACCAGAACCCTGCACCCCCTTCTGAGTGGGAAGAGGACGTTACAGCATGAATCTACAGCAACGTGTTGTTGCAGTAATGTTGGCAGTGAGGGAGAGATGGATGTCGAGATTCAAACTCAGGTTCCTAGCGGTCTGAGTGGGGGTTAACACGGAGTTGTCAAAGTTAATAGTCAGGTCGTGGGTGGGAGAGTCTTTCCCTGGAAGGAAAAGTAGTTCAGTCTTGTCAAGGTTAATTTTCAGGTGTTGTGCAGACATCCACTGAGAGATGTCAGTCAGACTTGCTGCCACCCGTGTTTTAGATCGGGGAAAAGACAGAATTAGTTGGGTGTCATCCACAAAGCTATGGTAGGAAAAGCCATATGAGTGAATGACAGACCCGAGAGCTTCACACTGAGGAGTCAAGGACCCTAAATTGGGGCACAAGCTGTGTGCTTGTTAGCATGCTGACCTCAGCCTTAGTCTAAAAGCTCCATTAAACCTAATTACAGCCTTACAGAGCTGCTAACAGGAGTGTGACCTGCCAAGATATTTGAAATAAGTTTCTTTACAGCCACATGTAGCAATTTACCCAAACATTTCCCAAACTATAAGGCTTGTTTTTTCACTTCCTCTGTCATTACAGTGTGACTCGTACCTGCCGGCCAAAGAGAAGAACATGGTGAGAAACAAAATGAAGTTGTTCCAATGCTACACATCGCTGGCCGTGAAAAGACAGATGTTGTTATGTTGTTAAAGCTTTACGCTCATTCTCGTTCACCTCAAGCTACATCACACTCCGGGATTTTCTGAATGCACTCATCCACAAATCTACACATGATCTTCCTGCTCGCTGATGATATTTAAAAAAAAACGAGGGCAAGAAACGAAACCACGAAAGCGTAAAACGTTACATAATGAGGATGTAGAAAGCAGACAGGCCTTGTTGGGTTCGAATCTCAACTTAAGTCGCAAGTAACAGATTTTGACATGATGCAATGACCAGTAGTGCAATTATTACAACTGATCCTTTGCATGCAAGTGACACACACATACACACGTGATCAGAAAAGCACATGTGAGCTAATTATCAACAGAAACATATTGCAGAACGGAAATATGAAGCTGTCGTGAAAATGTCAAATTTCTGCTTGTGTTCATTCTTTTGTCGCACCTCTTTTCTTTCTTGTGCTGCAGCAGCTGGTGGCAGGAGAAGAGCTGTTAATCAAAATCTACAAACTAAAACCCCCAAAATCCAGGTGAAGTAATTTGTTCAGGCATTGGGATTGAAACCTAATCCTACCGGTGTGTGCTGTCGGGCATCAGGAATCATAAGGATTCTGCTTCAGATAAATGTACGGGAGGTTTTATAGATACACTACTTAGATCTGAATCTACTTGCTGAGTTTCTGGCTCTCTAATAACAAGAGTTTCCTTCTCTCCACTGTCAACAAGCATTTGCTAAGGGCTGGAAATGTCAGGCTTCTCATTATAAGATTGTCAGGTCTTGACTTCACTGCACTCAAGTGCTTTGAGGTAATGTATGTTGTGAGTTAGCGCTCTACAAATAAATCTGAATTCTATAACAAGGGAGTTTACATTTGACCATCTAATGGATTTGCAGGCCAAGAGTGGGCGGTCCACAAAACAGAGGGACGCTGGGTCAATCCCCGGCTTCTGCATTCCATGTGTCAAGATGTCGGTATTTGAATGGACTGAGTGATGGAGCAGCATGAATGTGACTCATAGTGTGAAGCAATTTGAGTCGTGAGGAGAGCTGAGTAAGTGCAGTCAGTTTATATATATTTACTCTCACAGCTTGTATTCAAGATAACAACAACATTGTTGTTCACCTTTCAAATCCAAACAAAGTTTTAAGGTCCCTCGGTAAAGTGTGAGAAGTTTTATGAAACACTTTGACTTATCTGATGTAACTGAAACCTTGAGAATTGAGTCAAAAATAATCAATTCTGGGTTTAAATGAAATCAAATAAGTGCAGATATCCAGCCCTTATTCCTCAGTAGCAGTAATGTCATATACTGTAATTTCTTGAAGTGTCAGACACAAAGTCGAGTGGAGCTCAGTCGACCGTATCCGTCCTCTAAGGCCAAACAGTCGAGACTGAGCTCAGAGCCCTGATCTCCGAAAACTCTCATATCTCATTGTCTTATAATGACATATTCATCATCTACGTGTATTAAATACTCAAATATTTTCATTCTTTTAGTTTTCCTAAATACTGCACCATTTCTCACACCAGGACCTCATCTGCAGGTTTTACTCGGGGGGGGGGCTGCGGTGAGAAAGAACATCAACAGCAACTAAATCTGACATTTTCTTTCTCACATTCAACCTCTCCGGGTTAAATGAGGAGCTGGTCCAGAGTTCAGTCTGAAAGCAGAGCCAGGAAGTCATTCTGGATTGAAGCAGTGATTGAGTATAATAATATATAATATGAAGGAAAAAGTCACATTTGCCTCCTTGCACAGGGGACTGCACAATAACTAAGTTTGTGTGGACTTTGCCAGGAAGTGGGTCAAGTCTGGATGGAGGTGAAGACCAATCCCTGAAGCTGTTAGGAATTGTGATTTATTGCAAGCTAGTCAAGCCACACACCCCCCTCACCCCCCCTCACCACAGTGACACTGCGGATGACACCATAAGTAAATATGATGCATAGGCTAGAAAAAAAACCTGCAGTGTACTTTTATGAGAGGGGAAGGCTGCCTGGTCACGGAGAGGATGTGAGAAGATCCAGTAATATATGTACATAGAGAGCAGGAGATGCAGAAGAGGAAATTGCTCCTCATTCTGAATGCAGCCAGGCAGACAGTCTGTGAGGCCCCGTGAACATGACCTCTCGCACTTCAGCAAATGTGGTCGACACTCGGCAGCAACACTTGTTTTGATCGTGTGTCAAAGACTCTGTTCTGAGATATTTGCTTTTCTGACTCGAAAGAAACTGTAAATAGTATAAGATTCTTACGTTTCTCTTTGTGACTCCCCTTTATTCAACAGGAAAAATTATCAAACTATAAACAATAGACAAGATTAATAGGGGTTTTAAACAAGCTTTTGAGATTAATATTAAATTCAGATTAACGCACACGACCAATAGCGAGTAAGTGTCAAGCTTACCTCAAATTGACGGAAACCATCTTTGAGAATGGTCTATTGATATCCCATCCACTAACATGGAGGAGGTGGGTTTGGCGACTGTTACTGCAGCCATCCACCAGGGGGCGATCGCCATAATTTGGTGCTGTTTGATGATCATCTTTATATAGCATCTGCGGTTTTTGACGTGGTTAAAGCTCGACTGGAAAATGACACATTTTCACAATAAGATATCAAGCTGAAAAATGTTGAAATGTTAATTTTTTCATGCTGGAATTGTGATCAACTGATATTGACGCTTGTTGCAAACAGTTGCTTATTTACACATCACTCAGTTACAGAGAGAAAAGCATTAATCACAGGTACTGTTTTAAGGACATGTGCAGATTGAGCCCAATATTCAATGTAAGGTGTGTTTCTAAGTGTGCAGGTCTCGGTATGAGAAATTGATTGTTGTTAAAGATAAATGAATCTGCTCATCAAACCTCCTCCAAATGAAAATATTTATTCAAACAAATGAATACACATCAGTTTGAGCTTCAGATCGTGTCTTTAAACTTTTCAATATCACATTTGATCTATCCAGCAGCAAGAAAACTACCATTTAGCTTTTTGCCTTGAGGCGTATATTTAAAATACTTTTCAACAACCAGACACAAATGCTATTAGTCACTAAGTCATCTAATGTAAAGAGTGTGAAACTTAAATCTCTCTGAGTTTTGACTCTTGATGAGCACAAAGTTCCTCCCCTCACTTCATGTCGGGCTTCGAGGCTTCACACTTTGCTCTCATGATCATCCAGACCCCCAAAAAATAAAAGACGTTATATTTGTATTTCCTTTTTTCACAGGAAAAGAAAAACTGCACTCAGAAACAATAATTGCAGGAAACAGATAATGGCTAATGGAACTGGAAATCCTGCACGGATCAAAAGCCGACACAAGCAGCTGATTATAGGCTGCAAGCTGAGGTGCCGAGCCCCGATGAGAGGTTCTCTGTGGAGGTAATGGGAACACTCACAACACTCACACTGCATCTTTCATCCAGATCTTAACCACACCAGTCCGCACTGATGTGTCAATTACATGTGAGGAATAAGAGGTCTGCTTTCTGCGCCAAGGCCTCGTACAGCAGAGCCAAATGTGATGCTCATAAAAGTGACATATTTCAGCCTCCTAATTATCAACCGCCATCTGCATAGTGTCTGAGGGATTAGGATGATTTGTTTTGGATTCTTATACAACGAGCCCCCTGCACACAAACAGTGGCACGGAGAAAAACAAAGAATAGATTTGACTTTGTAGCATCGCAGACATCTGGACTGAATTTCATCTAAATTCCTGTCGTTCTCGTCTGAGACGTTTCCTGAAAACCAAAAAGTGACACCCTGCTGCTGCTGGTGCTCACAACAGAGGGATCCTCTCCTTGGGAGAATTCATGTTTACACAATTTGTTGGCGATACTGGACTGACCAACACTGACATCTACAGAGCCATGATAGCACTGGGTCTAAAAATAGCTTCAATGGGGATAGTTCATCATTCTGGGAATCTGCTTATCTGCTTTCTTTCTGCGTTCGAGAGTTAGATGAGAGGAGCACTGCCTTGTTAAAGAAATAGAAAAACCAGCACCTCTACAGCTCAGTGAATAACAGTATAACATTTATTTAATATATACAACAAACTGAAATGTAAAAACTATAAAGCCTGACAAATATGGATTGTGGGGGCTAATGGGAATACTGATATTAGGAAGTGAACATTTTATGATTCTGATATATTAGCAGATACATGTATTTTTTAAATGGCAATGTTCTTAAGATGCTATTATAAAAACCCATGTGCCAAAGAAATTTAAATGAGACATAATATTATTGAAAAGTAAACTTTGCTTTAAGTAATATAGAAAACACAACCACCACCAAATAAATAGAAATTTAAACAGATGGAAATATTTTCAGCATTTTGTATTCTCGTGAAATAAAAAATGTGTTTGTTTAAGGCTCATATCGGCCAACTAATATATCTCCTGGTGACTGGTAATAACAACAATATTTAGCCTTTCAAACGATTCAGAGCCTAAGGAACCCGACGAGGAATCAACTCAAGCAATTCAACTCGTGCTTTCTAAAAAAAAACACAAACATCTGACAAAACTTGTGAAGAGCACTCAAGGAAATGAGCCCAGGGAACTGCTCTGCTTACATCTGAGCGTTTAGACGGCATAGAAAATCACTGCGGCTCACTCCATTCACTTTTATCCGGCGTGACAACCGACACGTGTTTTTCTTGCCCCCTCTATCTGTCTGGTCTCGGTTGGAAAATTGTGCTGCCAATAGATATTAAGTCCTGTAGACCTGCTTAAGAGCTACTACCAGGAGAAAGTGTCAAGAAGGCACGGACGCGTGTGTTCAGAGGCCAAATAAAATAAATGTTTTTCATTCCCGTTTTCCCGGAGCTCTCCTCCTCCTCTTCCTCCTCCTCCACAACATCCTCTCTATCTGGTGAGATCTGACTAGCCGACCCTCCGACCGGTACAGTAATTGCAGGACAGGTGATAAACTGTGTGTCGGGCTCCGTCTCTGGTGTGTATGCATAGAGCTGAAAGGTGAGCAGATAAAAACAAGCGGGGGGGAAAACAGCGGGTTTGCCTGAAAGCCTCGTCTCTGTCCAATTAGAGGCTATAGATTAGGAATAAGTCATTATCCAGGTGTAACGCAGCTCTGTCCATAAACAGCTCAGTTCATCAGCCAGTGTTTGTTTGTGATTATCTTTCACCTGCCGTGCTTTTGTGTTGCCGTTGATTATAGAGGAGATGAGAATCTTGCATTTTCTCACCACAATAAACACAAAATGCAGTCTTCTTCTTCTTAAATGGAACCTATTCAAACTCCTTCCTGTTTTGAAGGTAACCTGGGCTTGTAACATATTTTATTCATCCTTCCATCCCTCCCTCTATCCCCCCACACCGTTTAACCAAATCACTACAAACCAGTTTGATGCAAGGAGAAGACTCGGGGGCAAAATATCATCCGGCTACCATGTGTAGTCAGCCGTGTGCACTTAACTTGATGACCACTTGAAGGTGACTGGGTTATGTACACAGTGCACTTAGAGTGGAGGCAAATTTGAGGTCAGTGGGTTCTCACAGCTCATTTCCGTCCCTGGGCGATGTAGTGAGTCAATGCAGCCGTGCACAAGCCAAACACTCACGCTGCTCTAAAGGATTTAGATGGTTTTTTCTGGTGTGTGAATGTTAATTTTGAGGGAATAGTTACAATCTAGATGGAGGGCCAGGGAGGCAGAAGATGCTGCTGTGGTGCTTTAAGGAGGTGGAAGCTTTCAAGCTGGACACATGCAGCCTTCGTTCTCCATGAAGAAGCGAAACTGAATAAACTTTTACAAGCATCTATCAAGTTCACAGAGCGTGTGTGTGTGTGTGTGTGTGTGTGTGTGTGTGTGTCACTGCAGGTTTCAGGTGGAGTAGATCACTTTAACAGCCTGCAGGTGCTGGAGTAGTTTGCAGCACTCGATGGAGAGAGCCTCCCCGCTGCTTTTTGTTTTAGTACAATCACGAATCCTTGAAGCTGACAAACAGATTTCGAGCTGCTCTAATGACCGGAGACACAGACGAGGAAACAGACAGCAGCAAGAGGAAGGTGCGTGTACAGTGGAATGAATGGACCTCATCAGATGGACTTGTGACTCATAAGCTGCAGACATAGGTGGGGGAAGCAAATGAGTAATGTCCTCCCCTTCCTTGGATGTTACTGTCAAGTTGTCCTAGATATTTAGCAGAGAACAGAGCACACAGTGTTAGCTGCTGATTGAATTTAGTCTATACCACGGAGCATAGGATGTTCTCTGTGTTTCTTAAGTCAAACAATCTCTTAGTGAAACCACATCTGAATCTCCAAGCTCTAGATTTGCTTTTGAATCTACACCAAATTAGACACAGTCATAGTTTGCATGTTTTTTTTATTTTCAAGATCTACAAATTATTTTTAAACTCCTTTAAAAGGGTTAACTCCTAGATCTGCCCTGTTAACCACATGTCTAATGGGTTCTTTCTTGGACCAAGTCCCATCCTTCCCAACAAGTTCTATGGAAATATGATCAGTAGTTATTGCAAAATCGTGGTCAGAAATAAACAAGGGAGGTGAGAGAAAATCATAGAAAGAATTTGAGATTTAGCTAAATAAATGAGGGCTTTACATTCTGCTTTCATGGAAATACAGTTTATCACGTTGTACTTTCACATCCTATAATCATGGCTGATAATAATGATGATGTTAATAATGATTGGATATTACACATCCTTGTGTAGCTTTTTAAATGGAACATGCATTAAAAAATATATATGAATATATATATGGTTCACTCTGGCTATTAAAAGACCCCTTCCTAACATTTCTCCAGGGGAACAAATGAGGGACAACGTTCACAGTTATGATTCTGTGCAAAACAAAGTTTATCTGAAGTCAATATGAGGCTCTGAAGCTCCAGGTTAATCAAATAAAATCCATATTTTCCGAAGTTACCTGAGGACAAATCTCTCCTTTAACAGCGTCCTTGCTGAGCTGCTTGTGCATAATAGCACATAAAGGACATTTTGCACTGAAAGGTCTGTGAGTGTTTTTCTAACTCAATCTCCCGGCCCTGTCCTCATCACTTCCATCAGAAGCTCATCAGGAAGTGATCTCTTATTGGTCGTATGAACAGGAAGAGTGATGACACACTCATTGTACATCTGGGTACCATAAATGTGTCGGAGCTAAGTATCAAGGCTGAGAGAGCATAAGGAAGAAAATACAAAACACTTATGATAAGTGCACGCACCGCAGACTGGTAAGAAGGTAGTTAGCCTACCATGCTCCTCGTGCTCTAACACTGAGGATCCCTCTGAGCAGTGCAGCCAGTACCACAGTGGTGCTAAGTCAAAGTCACTCTCTGAAAAGAGGGAATCATCCCCTGGATTTAAGGGGAGTTTCTTTATTAATGTTTCACTTCCACTTTCCTTTCTTCCTGCTAAGCTGGAGGAGTTTAGAATAAGCGAAGCCCCGCTGTTTGCACAGTGTGACACACGGTGGAGCCTGGAGAGATTACTTCTTTCACTGCTGTCTACAGTAATGTAATATCGTAGCTTCTTACCCTTCGACCTTGGGGCTACGCTTGTCACTCACGCCGACTCGCGCTGAAGAGATGTGGCGGTGAAATATTTATGTTTGAAAAGTAGCTGTACGAGTAAAGGCTGAGCTGCATAGACTGTAAACGTGTGTTTCTTTGCATTTTCAGACGTTTTTTCTTTTTATCCCCGTGTTACTTTTACAGTGATTTGTTGTTGGAAGCACTGAGGGAAGGTTTGGAGTGGAATTGGCCCGACCACAGGATGAACGGCTGCTATGATGGAAAGTGAAAGACTGCACAGACATAGTTATTGTATTTCTTCCTCATTGGTTGTTCCCAAGGCCAGAAACCGTCCCAGACAGCAGAGAGGTTTAAATGAGCAATTCCATTCCACACATGATACTCACTTTGTTCACAATTGTATTTCTTACTTTCACAAACACTATTTATGTGTTTAATCCCTCACACTCAAAGTAACACAGTGCAAGGCTGGGGTGTGTAATTCACTGAAGAATGACAGTGTGTCAGTGTGGCAAAGCAGGTCCTAATGTTCAAGGTATACCAGATTTAGTTCACAGTGCAGTCCCAGGTGTCTAGGGGGCGCTGTGGAATGCCAGAAATGCCATATCCCCCCTATTATAAGTTTGTGTATCATCAAAATGATTCTGAAGCTGGTATTTAAAGATATTTTAAAGGTAGCTCCCTTTGCATAAGTCCTTCTTACCTTTTTCCTCTACTTTGCTTTCTTTTCAAGAGTAAATGAAGCCTCTGAGCTGTTGTACCTGGTTTCAGTTTTACAGCGAGCTGCCTTCTCGTACACGTTCCAGAGAGATGACGTGCCTGACATGCTGGATAGGGATCAGAGGTCAGGTGACAAAAGGCCGACTGATTCGTCATTCAGATTCAATTTGCCCTTTTCTTCACCTGATCCATAGCAAGAGTCAGATATGGGAAAGTATCTCACAGGCTCATTACCATGAAGCTTATCAGACAGCTCATCAGCCCCACGGCAGACGGATGGTATTCAGTGTTAACCAGTGACTCTGATGGGGACCTTACGATATTAGCCTAAATGATGACTTCCATTCTCCCTGCAGAGGATAAGGTTGTTTGGTAGAACTGGTGCAATAAAGTGGCCTTAACAGCAATAAAAAAAAGATTGAAGAAGATTTTGTAAAATACAAACCAGTAGATGGCTTGTTGTGCAAACATCCCTTCATATTTAAATATGACAGGAGGAAGAAGAGAATTGAAGATAGCGTAGACAGCAGGATTTAAGAAAAGGCTTTGTGTCCACAGGTGCATTTCATGGATTTCTAAATCTATTATAGCTGTAAATAAATGATGACGGGAGAAAAATATTGTTGCACCAGGCTCATGGTGCAAAAAGGTTTTAATTAGTCTCTTAATTAATGATGTATGTGATAACTTACAACCTGGAAAATCCACTATGTAGGCGACTTAAAAGAAAGTAGAAGAAAAAGTGAGTGGATCATATGCGTACAAACTGAGTGAACCCAGATTGTACAGCTGCCTATTTCTACTTTGGAACTATGCCCTTGGATGAGTGAAATGCAATATAGTAAGGTTCTTCTTTTTATCGAAGTATCACAGTACCAGAGATGACCAGGCCTGGTTTTTAGACACGTCCATGAGATGAGGACAAGCGCGTCAATGCAGGAAAATGACAAGTGTGGTAAGTGTGGTTCCATTTTGTACGATCGGGCCCTAAGAGTAAACAGTTATTCTAACAACTAAGTGAGGCTGTAAACTTACTTTGGAAACAGCTTTAAATATTGCTTTTATTTAGTATTTCAATTTGCACATGTGCCTGGGAGAAGATTTTATATTAAACATCATATTTGTGCTAAAAGAAAATGTCAGTATTTAACTTGCTCACGACAAAACACGTTTAATGTTTACGACCTTAATTTTTGTCATGTTGACATTTATTAATTTGCACTAAGATTAATAAGAAAGCTGATGGGAGTTTTATTATATCTGCAGTCGTTGAGTATTGGGGTTGAGTTACTACCTGATAAAACTATTAAAAGTCAAGTCAAAGTCCAATAGAGTTGTTGCCATTTTTCCTGAGGGGACCATTAATGTCACGATAATCCCTGAATCTGTAGCCGAGACGTTTTTTAATCAAACTGCAAATGTCGACCTCATGGTGACACAAGAAAAAAAGTCTGATAGAGTCGTTGTCTACGAACCAGGAATGACTCAACAACATTTTGTGAAAATGCAGCAGGTGGATGTTAAGATAAAATGCAGGATACGGATCCTGCTGGTGGCACAAAGTCAGGGGATCACCTCAGTCCATCGGGATCATCCTCTTGGTTCCTGTAAATGTCTGCTGGAAATTTCTATGTAAAACCTTCGATAATTGTGTTGATATTTGAGTCTAGACCAAAACTTCACAGACTGTCGGGGTTGACTCTGCCATCATTAAAATCACAAAAAACCGCAGCTGAGATTCATCGTCTATCACCATTATTACATCAGAGTTATCACTTCTGTCCCTGGTCACACTGCAGTGTTCAAGCGGCTACTATAAGGAAGAGTTATGGTGACCAGGACGGAGAGATAAATAACGGCCGAGCATCACATGACAAATGACTACTTTGCCTGGGCTTATTTGTTGGTGCTTAGGGTCGCTGGTGATATATATACCAAAAGGCCGTGGCATGATTCAGAGGTGGTTTGAGGTCGTCTGTCAGGGCGGTTTGGTGTCAGACAGGCCAACGAGCTGAGAGGAACTGGAATATAGAGGTGAGAAAAAACACATAATGGTGACATTCTTTTTTGGGTTCTAACAAACAAGGTTTGCTCTATTTTATCAAACCATCATCCATCAGTACAACATGAAGAACATGCAGAGCCCTTTTAGATGGGATTCCTGAATGAGGACATTAAGGTCTATTAAGGTGTCCTTCGGAAAAATATAATGCAAAATATTTTCCCTTCAATGTAATTTCTCGTACAAAATAAGCAGAATAATACTGGAACATAGCTGGATGGCTTTTCATCTGATATACGGACTTAAATTGAATAATGTATGTTACAGAATTCACCAATTACTCGTCAGGTGTCCGTCCAAATGTAACTTTAACCAAATCTCAAAATTGTATAAAAATGATAAATCTGCGCAAGAAGATGCAAACGAATGCATGTATCAGTCCTGAAGCTTTCACAGACATGAGGGGGTTCAACCAGAGCCATTAAACCACTGTAACCACTGTGTCAGTCAAACCTGGAATGGTGGAAAAACATGTAGAAAATATGATGAAAATATGGACATATATATTCATATTTGTTTTGAGGAAGGTCCCAGTTTTCCAAAATGTTATTTTTGTTTCAACTGTCTGTTGTTCAGTGGATGTTTAAGTTGCCTTTCTTGGTTTTTCACTAAGTTTGTTTCGATCTGCCCCAGATTTCCAATATTTATTGTCACAGCATTTAAATCTGACATGATTCATGTATCACAATTTACAATATTCACTTCTTCTGTACAATATTTCAATAAACAACAGCTGACTATTGGTGGGAAACAGGATGGAAGTTGTTCTCCTCGACATCATCTCCATCTTGACCTCCACCTTTTTCTGGTGAGGACGCTCTATGGCACTTCTCTCTGCTCTGCTCAGGCTGGACCGGAGCCAGCTTCACTTCTTACAATGTTTTGAAAGACTTGATGTTTTCATACTCTGGTCGTCATCAAGTAATTAGTGGGATTGAGATAATGGGCCTGAATTTTCCAGGCACTGAAGTCGAGAGCACACCAGAGTTTCTAATTGAGCGACGCCGTCAAAGACTTGTGCGTATAAAGTTCATTCATTTGTGTTTCTCTCATGAAAACTACAAGGACGTTGTCGTCGTCAAACTCTTTGACTGAAATGTGCGACGAGCGCCAACAAAACTTTGTGCGTGCTCATGAGTCGTGCTCCTCACAACAAGAGTTATTGGCTGGAAAGACGTCACATGAGAACAGAGGGATAAAAAAACAAAACACATGGTCCATATTCACGACAATCTTCACAGGAAACATGCAACACAGACACACTACGGATCATACATCGTACATATCCTACAAATGCAATAATTATCTTACATCATGTAAAATACTTGAAGTATATTCAACCCTGTTTTAAATATAATTACGTTTTTCAGAATGTTCTTGTGCCTGTTTGTTATGCAGGTGATATTTCTAACCCACACACTGTTGGTTCTCCTGGTCGGTGCTTCAGTGCACTCAGCTGTATTTAACAGGATTCAACAACATGCAGTAGAGATTATCAGAGAAGTACTTCCTCTGGTTTTATAATACACAACTAATTATTACAACCCGGCGAGAACAAAAACATCTCCAGTCTCTCTTCAACATTCACTGGAAAGAAGAATTAGTTTTGATTTTTGAATCCTAATGTCATTTTCTAAGAGAAAATTAAAATATGCTAATCTTCTTAAAAGTGTGCCGGTGGGTAATTCATGATGTGATCAGGAACCCTCGTCCTGTTTGATCTCACACTGAGGTGAATGCTAATGACAACTCAGTGCTTCCACAAATCTTTATCTGCTTTTGTGAAATGATAATTACTGTTTGCCTTATTGTGAGTCGACGGCAAACAATACATACAAATCATTGAAGACTGGTTTGATCCCAGCTACCCATAAGCTCCAATAGGCTTCAATATTTGAATGCTCTACAGCTGAATTAATAGAGGAATATGATCATGATGTCTCTTGTAGCTTTTGTTTCTCTCTATTGACCAATGAAAGTTATGAATAACACAAATTTCCCCGTGCATTGAAGTGCCCCGAGAATCTTACAAAAAAACAATTGAAAGAAATAAAATAAGATTAAAACCCTCCTACGAACCTGTTCTGATGAATTGGATATAGATAACTCAAAGCATAAACAACTCTTTTATGTATTTACTGCAATCAAAGGTTTTGTTTGTGTCAATAGTCGAGTACAGCCGAGAAGCCCCGTGGTCTTTAATTAATTTACATCGTGAGGAGTAGAAAACAGCTCTGTGTGGCAGCCTGTAATTACCATATTTTCATTTTCTTAACAAACCCAATTTCTTAAACTGCTTCTCAAAGCTACCTTCAGAAAGCCGTGCACATGAGGAATGGTTAAGGTGATAGAAAAGAGCGAAGCAAATGTGCCGGTTTCCCTCAGTGAACGTCTGGAACGGTATAAAAAATGCTTTTTCCCTTTGGAAGTGGAATCCAATTTTACCTCTCAGGCCTCGGCACACTGCTGTCAGGCTGCTAAGAAATGGCTGGCCATTAAGAAATGGAGGTCTTCCTGTTTATGAATATACATATTCCAGGACACCACTTATCATCTAAGTGAATTTCTTACTGCAATCAATAGTTCACGGTCGCACCAGATGCATCAACACAATGGGAGCACGCTCTCCAAACCGCACTGTAACACAGGGTCTATAAATTCTGACCGGTGTGCTCCAGATAAGTCCAGGACTTCATGTTTCTAATGTATTGAGCTCATCCCCTGCTATGGGGGAGGCCTCAGTGGGTGGCGCCGCACAATGAAGTGTAACAACGACATCTAGTGGCAGCAGCACCCCGCACAATCTGACAGTGTGGAGGACATGACGAGGAACCAGGGCAATACAGAGCTTCACTGTTTGTTGAGATCTTGATTGGAACGTGAAACGTATGAATCCATTTGAGGAACTCTTCCCCAATCTTGTTTTTTTAAGGATCTGTATTTCTTGTCCTCGTTCTGAGCAGAAATCTGATCTGTGGGGTTTTCGCTGCTGCTCAGCACCAACGATCAGTTTCCCAGGTCCTATTTTTATCCTTGCTGGACACACACACACACACACACACACACACACACACACACACACACACACATAGGCGACAGACACCAGAGCATGCATCTGGCCGTCACCTGGTGCTGATAGGTTGAACCTGACTGAATCAGTGACTGAGTTTGCTCATGATATGAGCAACAACCCCCTTCTCTCAACACCAGGACTGAAACCTTTTTTTTTATTTTTTGGATGTTCATGCAATACCCATGGGTGGGTTCAATCTATGAAATGCAATTTGGATCTAACACTTCAGCAGCTTTGATGGTGGTTTATGGAAGTGTGTGATGGATGAGGCCGCGCAGAGATCAATGTTTCCAGAAGTTGGTCCTGACAAGTCACAGAAAGGTCATCTTCAGTTCCCCCCTGTCACAGACACATCCCCATCACCTCCACTGGTAATGACGGATTCAAGTTCAAAAGCACTTTGCTGGTTAATGGGCGATGTCTCGTAAAACACATGAAAATCCAACCAGCAGCACCGCTCCATTAATCAATATGAGGCAGTAAACCTCCTGCCAATCGGATAAAATCCAGCAGAGCAATGCTGCCTTCGTTTTCCCCTTTCTTTTCTGTATCTGTTGACTTCTTTACATTATAGATACGTTTACATTACTCATTTTCTTTCTGTCTATGTAAAATCTGTGAGAAAAAAGAAAATGGAACAAGGAGAAAGTGAGACCACAGACTGTAAAGAGGAATGAAAAAAACAAAAACTACTTTGAGTTAAAATCAGCGACTTTCTGACTGGAGACCTTTCAAAGTAAAACACAAGGCCACTGTCAAATCGCTCTTTTCTTTTTCACAGTGAAAAATATACAAATATATTCACAAGTAATACAGAGTGTGACATTGAGGTGACATATACATTCTTAAAACCCTTATATGACTGTAAATAGCATAGAACTAATGCAGGGGTTATGATCATCTCAGTTCTGTGATTGGCAGTTTCAAATTGGATGTGTGCATTTGCAGACGGAAAACAAAAGAGTAGAAGTTATATTATTTCATTATCCCATCAAACGAAAATATGAATGTATATATTATCTAACAATAAGATAATACGATTTTAATTACTTCTACCAATAAGGTTATATTTTGCAGCAGGATTATATCAAATCCTGCTGAAACGTATTCTCACTTTTTTAACCTAAATTAACCTTAATATTTTAAATCCATATTTATGATTGTGTGCATTTGGTGCAGCTTCATTGAATTGAAGGGGACAGTTTGTTTTAAACAGCCTTTACCAGAGAGAATAATAACTTGACTTTCTGTTGATGAAGTTTAGGATTCTGTAGGTGGCGCTATTTTATTTGTCTGTTTAGACAATCTCACAAATTATAAAACCTTTTTGCTTTAGGCTAAAAAAAGTAGCATAAACTTCCACCTTCAGGAGTTTGGGGATCATCACTCTAACTCCGATGCAGCCTTGAATTCATGTTGCAGCGTCTTAAAGAAATACTGGAGCTGTGGAAAAATGGAGGCCTGTTCAGGCGAGAATGTGCTGGAAGCTCAAATGTCAGTTTACTGTTGCAGAAGAGTCAGGTTGAAACGGGTCAGACGCTCTGGACCAGTGGATCATCCATCATCTGCTGGCCGGGGTCGGACTGGGAGAATGGAGAAACTCACGCTTTCCCAGCTGATGATGAAAATGAATTGAGATGGCAGTAGATTAATTACCCTGTAATTGATTGTTTAAAAATTGCAGGTCACTGGAGCAAAAAAACAGATCAATACCCAGACAACGTGAGCTACTCAACTCCAATCAGAGCAAAAACTACTTTTATAATGAGCATTTTGTAGAAGAGTTTTATTTGCCAGGAAACTTCATAAGGTTTGTTTCAGGGATCTAGTAGAAGATGGAAACGTTAAGATATGAGCTTTGAGATTGTTTGATAAAATTAAAATAATTGGACATTAGTGGACAAATTAGCAAAAGATTGTTGGATAAAATAAAAGCAGCACATAGTTATTCTATATGAAGTTATGGATCAGACTTCTTCCTGGTGGGGCACTGCTACTTACTGGAGAGGTGATGGTTGCCAGGAAACCAACATAGCTTTGAAGTCTATGGAACAACTCAACTCTTCCCTTGAGAAAAATACAACCAAAGAAGGATGAATGCCCGACAGCAGCACGATAGAAAAACCCAGATCTTTAACTTACTGCCTTTTAAAGAGTGACTATCAACTGTAAACAATGTTAAAATGTTACTAATAATTAAATCAATATCCACTTGCTAGGTTTTCAACTGCATTGGGGTTTTTCAAGCCTAAATAATAAGTCACAAAGGCTACCAGACGCTGTAGCTGCAGTTGCCAGAGCCAAACAACACATTTACAAACAGTTGGATGTTTAACTTATCCCCGGAGAGACTAACATTTACGTGTCAGTGGATCCCAGGTATATAATTACAAGCAAAAAACGTCCTACAATTATCATGGAGGCTGCGAAACAGAGCCAACAATTAAAGCAGTTGGAAGATGTGAGAGTTTGACGTGCAATTACACTTCAGTACAGTGTTTAACACTTTGCAAACCCCGACAGTCTTGACAGAAACAGAACAGAGAGGGTTCCTTTTAATTCCGTTTAATGTACAAACATATTTTTCTGCTCAGGAAATTACTTGAGATAATTATAATCACGTTGAAACAGCTGCTGAGTAAAAAAATAAAACTCCTCAGTCACTTTAAAAAAACATGTTTCTCCTTCGCTTGTGTGAGCGAATTTAGCCGAATTTTATTTGGAATGTTGATGTCAGCCGGCAGAACATTTTAAACATTACACCACTAAATCACCACAACAACATCATAAGTGTTTATTTTCTCCAATGACAGATGTTTTGGAAGAATCAACAATTTCTTGTTTCTGCAAGAATCCTTATTTGGTTATGGTTAATCCAAAAGTACATGTTGGAGGGTTAAAGGGAGGTCAACCAAGACGTTGAGGTAATGGAGGGTTGAAGTCACTGTGTTGGTATGAGACATGAAACAAAGAGTGGACCACAAGTTTGAGTCATAAGTTGGATGTGACTCAAACTTGTCACGCTGCCTCTGCCTTTGTTCCCAGCCGCAGCCAGAGGTCCTTGTCTAATAAAGACTATCATAGGTCGTGTTAGTCATCGCAGGGAAACACATTTCATTATTTTGTGAGAACAGTCTTGTTTAGAAATATCATTGTGTGAATTTTGAGGTAATATTTGTAAATATATCCACATATTCTATGTTTTTCTGCCTAAATTGCAGCAGAATAACAATCTATTTCGTTGGGGGATGATGGTACAGTGAGAAAAACCCAATGTGTTTGATGTGTATTATTGTTATTATGTCGCTGAGCTTTGAGTACAATCTCTCCAGCCCCGGTATTTACCGTTGCATCAATCACTCTAATCCTAAACTCCCCCAGAAGCCCGGCACCGTCCTGCTTCTTTCCTGCATTATTTCCACCTTCTCTGCAGCCGCCTGAGCAGCATTCATTGTAAACACGTCACCGGTAAACTGATACCAGGGTGAGGCAGGGCAGGGTGAGAGCAGTAAACCATTGAGTAGTGCCAAGTTTGCAGTATTCCAAGTTAAGCGTCCCGGAATGCACCAGCAACAGGTGGCGCCGTTATGAGTGTCCCGGGGGGTTACATGACAGTGACAGCTCCGGGTTTATCACCACGGTCAAGGGGAGAGAGGAACAGGCAAGGTGAAAGTCAAGGGATCAGGCGAGAAATAAAGGGGGGGAAGGGAAATGTCACATATCCCCGGGGTCCACACGGTATTTCTCTCTTTTCTGATAGTTGTGTGAGGAAGAGGAGGCAGATCGTTCCCCCCCAGCTGGAAATAGAGACATCTCAGTTATCGCACACCCCCCCCCTCGGCGGCCGAACCACATGATGAAGAGAGAATTCCAGTGAGGCCACGCAAACCTCGATCCCCGACTCTCTCCGAGCTCAAGGAGCATCTAATCGTGTCACAAAATCAGACCCTAGAGAATCACAACCAATTTAAAAAAAACATTAAGTACAGACAATTTTGCATCTATGAACGTAATTCACAGAAGATGAATAATATGAATTATCACATCAACTGTTCAACAGCTTCTATTTGTGTTTCGGACACTGACTCCAATATTTCACCAAAAATGTAGGAAGCAAGAGGTCAAAGCTCCGACAGGCCGAGCTGACCCGTGTCCAGGCTCGTCTCCCTTCCCACTGTCAGCCAGTCACTCCAGTTCAAAGCAGTCGCCAGGTTAATCAATGCTGTCGTGTACAAACCATTAACACCCACCGGCTTCATGTAAAAGCACAGGGAGCACTTTGTTTGGCTCTGAATTGATCCCAGAGGTTGTGTTTGTGTGTGTGTGCATGTGTGGATGTGTGCGTTCTGTCTGATTGCTCAACACGGCCACTGCTCTTTTTTACGTAATTACCATAACCTCGCTCCCGCCCACATAATTAATGCCTCGTTCTGACGATGCTCAACCTCATCCTTGAGTCATGTGAAAACCCATTGAGCTTCGATGTGCCACGTTGACAGGTTGTCACTCGCTCCCCCGTCTTTGTGATGGCGGCCGGCCGGGACGTGACCAATGTCTCATTCCTGCTAAACTGTCTATTAACATGTATGACGCACCACCGAGGAGGATTCAGGTCATACAGCTCACACCGGTCACCTCATTAGAAGAGAAAATTCATTATCGTTCAGTGGAGGATTCAAGGATTCACAGCATTAAAAGAGTGGAAAGCAATTTCCTTTAGATTATAAATGTACTGAAAATATAGTCAAGTTGTTAATAGTCATGAAAGTACATACGTCAGTGGTAGCTAAGTATATTTACTCACTGTGTTAGAGTTTAGAGAAATTTGTTCTTAACTAGGTTATCAACTTTATTCTGGTAAACTTCAACAGGTAACCTTGTTGTCGGACTTCAGTATGAATCATAAGTCCTGTCTCTTCCATGTTAGTGGATGGGACATGGGCCAAATTAACAATGTCAAATACATGTCAAATAATATTTTTCCAAGATGGTTGTGATCTGGGCTACACGTTGGTTCTCTGGGAAAACGTTGTGTTCATGAAAAACACAAAAAAAAATGTTTGCGTGATATAGAACCGAAGGTCATGATTGACACCTGAGACTGACTTGTGATTGGTCGAACGCGGTTACCAAAAGACATCATCGGCACAACATGGCAATTTTCGTAACCGGGATATTTTGGCTCCATTTCTGGTCAGCGGGAGGAAGTGGAGATGTGAATATGTTTGTTATACATATTTGTATATGTTTATTTTTAAAGTTTGAGTATACTTTGACATGGAGATGATCCTACTTTACCTTAAACAACAAATTAAGAGTTTTTTCCATCACTAGAACAACGGTATCTCCAGTTTGGTTTGGATGTCACATCATATTTCACTTAACTGGGTCCAGTCAGTCATTCTTCATGTATCTAACACTGAACAGCATGTTCTTCACTGCACCGCTGCTCAGACTGATAACACAACGTAAGGCTGACTGCTCTCCGAGTCATGATATTAAAATGAAAACCGACACATGTCGCACTAACTTGCTGAGCGCGTGCGTCTGTTTGACGGACAGGTGGCGGTGAGGATGTTGCCTGATTCACATCAGTCCACGAGTCTGCAGAGCGTGAGGAGCTTCAGAGGACGACACCAGTAAATGTCTCATACCACACTTCCAGTAAAGTATTCCTTTTCAAAGTGTAATTCAGCCCAAATTGAGTTTTCCACACTGTTGAGTCCATGACGGGGAGATGATGAGTGGCACTTTAGAGTCAGAGAAGTGTGAAAAGCAAGCATTCAATTATCACAGGGGTAAAGTAGGAAGTTTAGCTGAGTCCTGCAGCTCACTGGTCTCTTCTGTGGGAGTCACTTTAAAGAGGAGGAAAGTGTGAAAAGGTTTTTATTTCCTGGAACATCCAGGGTTCAGAGGTCACACAGAGGCCGGATGTCAACAGGAACACTAGACTCCTGCAGACAGAGATCGAGACGTTTCCTCTTCTTCTGTGACTTGAAAACACAAATGAATACCAATGTGTGCCAGAAATAGAGAAAGTGATGTTTAGAAAAACAGAAAACTTCCAGACAGTTTGAACTGAGAGAAGTGCTCGGAGAAAAAGAGAGCGGAAAACTTTCCATTTTTAGGTTTGAGATGATGAAGGAGCATCGGTTATAAAAGTTAGTAAACATGCTATGCAAAAAAACAAATAAGACAACTTAATGCTTGACAGAAATATTGAAATAGCAAAACTATACACAAAGCAAACATTGAGGGATATTGAAACCGAACAGATTCACACTTTTGCAACCGAAGGAATCAGAAATATATATAAAAAATATCTCCTGATTGAAATAATCAGCCGTGAGCCGGGTTCTGAAAAGAGAGGCTCGGCAACACAAAGCCAGCTGAGCAATAAATCAGACACATGGTGTGACCTCATCAGAACCCTCGCCTCCCACGAGGATTGGGGGCATTACCTTCCCCGATAGCATTGTGACCCCCCGAGTTCCACCATATTATCCCCAGATGATAAAAAAGTGTCTCTGATTTTGACAAGATTGAAATTCATAAGAAAATATTGTACAGGCACAGATACCTGAGGAGGAGAGTCTGTGTCATGTACATTTAACCTGGGGATGGATTTGGTGTTCCAGGTTCTCCCACCTCAAAATAAATCCTATTTTACCATCATTACAAAAAGTAAAAAACACAGCAAATTACATATGAAAAAGGAAAGTTACAAACCAGTGAATGCTTTACTGGCAAACATCCAATGCAGCTATCTGGCACTAATGAAGCAGTAAAGTACTCCAAAGCTCAAGACGGATCAAAACGACAGAGTGAGATGAGACATTGTTTGAAGAAGACGACCTCGAGGGGAATGACTCAAATATCAAAGAATGGCTGGATATGTAATGAAGTGGGAGCCAGAGGAGGTGGAGTGTGAATTATGAGACAGACCATTAGAAACAGACACAGACAGTAGTAAGGAGCCACATTGGTATGTGGAAAATTTCACAGTACAAATATACCTGGAGGTCTCAGTCTGAGAAACAGTTGTCAGGAGCAAGAAGCAGCAGCGACTCCTCGGTCTATGTTTCCCTGCGATGCAGAATCCATGTGTGAGTGGGATGAGAGCATCCATCACGGGAGATGATACGATCTGCTGACTCCAGAAGGAGGTGAGGAGAACTGAGAGAGATCACAAGGTGAGTCTGAGCTGCAGTTACTTCACTCACATCAGTGTATGCAGGGATTTAAAGATGAAGAGATAACAAGTTCTGTTTATATTATTTGACTTAAACCTAAATATAAAGTTGATTATAAGGCTTTATCCTATCTTTAATAGATTTGATAAATTCTTGTATTGATGTTAAATTTTATTAAATTCAAAATAGAGGAATTATCAAAATCAACAAAATATAAACATTGAAATATGAAAATGTTTATTCTGCTTTTTGAACTAAGGAATTAGCTGTTTATTATTTTGCCATGTATGTCTATGTCCAGTTTTGTCTTGGAAAACCACACATCCATATAAAACACATCCATAATATAAAGGCTGGGCCAAAAAGTAGTATCAGTAATAATCACAATGTATTTATCGTCGATTGCCATTTAACAAAAGCCCAAATATATGTAAGTATATTCTTAAAGCCTTGTGTGAACACATTGAGGAGGTAAAATCACATTATTTTAAAACCACAAACTTCACACAGCAAAATTCAAGTCTTTACATTGAATATAAATATTAACATGACATTCAACTGAACAATCATTATTATCAAGTGACATGTTTGTATATTAAAAAGAAAGGATCAATGTTATGGTCAGTTATGATTAATCATCCTCTTCTCCCAACAACCACAATCAGGGCAGGTACAGGCTCGAGTCTGGATCTGTTTTCTACTTTCTGGTTCTTTCCTGTGAGTTTCCAGAGTTATTTTCTCTCCACCAACTGTTTGCTCTTGGGTTTCTTCATTATATTGTGAGGTATTGATTTTACTGTATAAAGTCCCTTGAGGTGTGATATGTTTTGGATTTGGCACGATACAAATAAAAAGTAATCAGATTCACAATGTAACCATATCAAAATATAACAACCTTCTTTTTTCTCCCTGAGAGAAAATATGTCATCTTATGAGTTATTATCATTTGTGTACGTTATCATTTGTGTCCTTCGTCATCACAGTCGTCTAAATATAGCGCAGAGTCAGAGTTTAACCCCTGAGACCACCCAACCTGACAGCCTGACATCTGTTAAACCACTTGCTAATAAACCAGTACATGCCTGTGGGCTCATTTCCCCATGTGAGTGAACCAGTAGCTTGTGAACATGTATGTATTACACTTTAAACACTTACAGACACATGTAAGCCTCTGTAGCCACTATATCTGTAATGGATTCTGCATTAACACATCATGTATATTAATGACTACTTAATAAACCTGAATACGAAAGGTTAATCACAATAAATAAAACATATACGTGCAATGAGCCACATGAAGTGCATTCTGTGTGTAAGTGTGACTTACAACCGTCTGCTAGGAAATAATACCTGAAGACATTTATTCAAGTCCGACAGATTTATGGTTGTTGTTGTTTGCTGGAGGCAAAGTTCACTGGTTTTACTGCCGGGGCGTGAAACGTTTGAGCAGTGGAGGGGGGACTGGCATGTGGGGAACTACATTTGAGGGGAGTCCGTCATACTTGAGTCTTTAGGAAACTAATTTGATCTTCATATTATATCCGCATTTTGCAGAAATCCAAACAACCGTGTTAAAGGTTTATGGGAAGACACATGTTATTTTAATGGTGCATGTCAATCCAGTAATTCATGTCTATAACTCTGGAAACTGAGTTTTAAATACTGAGAAAAACATGAACCAATGCTGTAAATATACTGTCACACTTATAACATATAAGTAGGGTTCAGTCTGTTTGTGAATATCATGTTTTACGGTTTATGTATTTCTGGTTAGGGATGTTTTTCTTGTTTAAACCCTTGATCAGGTTTCACATGTTCACAGGAACATAAACATGGAGCAGCTGGTTCGTGTTGGGTGAGAATCCTCCATGATGACAATGTGAAGCACCTGCACCTCACTTCTTTATTTAAGCTTCTATTGACGGCCCCTAACGTGTCTTAAAATAATACAACTCTGGACAACAGAGCGCTGAGTGACAGACGGTGGAGACAAAGGCATTCAAGGGGCTGTAGCCTTGAACTCGGATTTATATGTAACCGTTCATCTTTAGAGTTTAATCAAAGCCAAATACAGAATAAAACTCTCGAGAATATCTATCATTAAATAATGTGCTATAAATCTATAATTAAATTCTAGTTATTACGTTACAATAACAATGTATAGAATTTGTGTTTTGAAACGCCAACGTCTTCACTGTTTAACTAATCATTGGTAAATGCATCTTCCATGTTCTATGGATGTTTGTCAATGTTCACATATCATAAAATGTCTATGTATGCTTATGCTTGTTCATTTTATTTACAATTTTTCTCTATTTACATCCGTCTCTATGTTATTTGTATGTTGTTCTTTGTTTACCATCAACCTGCCCTGGACTACTTTCATCGTCTGGCCTCAAAAGGGAAAACCTGGATCTTCAATCAATAAACATTATCACTGCTTCATATTTCCACATAAGATTGCCAAATGGAAATCAACCACCTTATAAAATCAATATTGTGTTGATTGACATGAAAGTAATTATATTTCAAAGACATCGAACACTTTGCTTTCACTTTGTCAAAAATCACCTGTACTGGTTTGATGTTGATTAACTGGGATGTGGCCAGTCGATAATTTGTCTCCTGTCTAGTATGTTGTTCTTTATAAAATGTGTTTTGCAAAAAAAAACAAGATAAACAAGAAAAACAAGAACAACATCAGTGTGGTTGCACTCAAAGCTTCAACCTCTTTATTTTCACAAAGAATCCTTCAAGGACAAATCAGGACATTTCACTTTAACATCAAACATTAAAAGTGTTTTACCCAGATTTAAAGCTTGTAAAGAAAGTCACTTATCACATCTGTTTTATGGAGACAAATGATTATTTAACGGGCATTTGAACCTGCCCTTTGACCTTGCCTTCCCACTAACCCCCCTCCACCCCCCACCCTCCTGCTTTGCCGCCCACTCACCCTCCAATGTCTTTGGAGTATCCACAAATACAAAAAAAGCCTAAACAGCATTTGGCAGTCGCTGGGTCGAGGCAGTAGAGGAGCATCAAGCACTGCACCAGCGCACTCCTGGAAGGATCTATTACATTGCAAATAAAAAAAAATAAAAAAATCTAATCTGCAGGCGGCACAGGGTGACCAGACCGCAGCCTGACAGGGGAACAGAGCTGAGAGCACTGAGGACTGGGAGCAGGTAGGTGGCCCTGGAGGCGATAGGCTGGTGAGAGATGCACTGATCACAGAGGAAATGGATTACAGAAAGCCTGTTGCTTGTAGGTCAGCCCCTGTAAATGCACCTCAGGGTAAATATGTCGCCATTTGCATCGGGAAGATGACAGCACTTTGTGAGCAGGTGCACAATCGGCTGCAGGTGGAAAACCAACAAAAAAAATGGTACTTTCTCAGCAATAAAGTGACATACAGTAAATGGAGTTTTATGTGCTATCTCGTTTCAGTTGCTCAAATTACAGCGTGCTAGCGTATTAATGATCGAGATAAACATTAGAACGGAGCAGGATTGTGTTACATGGGAGGACAGAGATTTGGTTTTCTGCATGAAATCACTTCAGTAATGCATAGAGGCTTCTCAGTTTGAATTTCACGGTATTAAATCTGGGAAGCTGGATGAGCGGCTGGGGGGGTCAGAGCGGGCGAGGTTGCCGGGCTGATGACTAACTTTAGACGGAGCTTTCAAATCAATATGGAGCCTGAGATTCGGAGTGTTTCAAAAGGGGGGGGAGGGGCGGGGGCGTTGTGCTTTGGCAGAAAGAAGGTTTTCTTTCATCATTTGAGAAACACAAAACGTTGTGGTTGGTACTGTAGTAGTTCTCCTGCAAACAAACATCTTCACATCGCAAATCGTGCACACATATAATCTCATAGAAACCAATTATCTGCGATGCAATTGAGCAGAAATTACACGATCGATCAGAAAGCTGCCTTTATGAAAACACACTGCCCAACAGAACACAACGCAACACAACACTCTGTGGCTGAAGCACTTCTTATGTGCTGAAAATACAGGAGTCAATGCATCAACCTGTCAGCTCTCATGCAGCAATTCAACAAATGTGCCGTTCCACCGGGGGGGAAGTTCAAATAGCAGCATTAGAGCTCATTCGACACCTGAAGGGGCCTCGTGGTTCACGCCTGCTTCTCCTGCGTTACGCTGTCGGAGCCACTTTCTGTCTCCAACACTCAACTGCTGTCTGTCATGTGCGGGGAGACGGAGAGGCTGTTTCAAGAGTATGCGGTCATCTGTGGGTGATAGGGGACATTGAGACGACATGTCTCAAAGTCACGTACCACCGACACATCAGGTGCAACTTGTTTGTCTGTCGCCGGCGTCTCTTTCTTTAACAAACTTCAGAGAACTCCACCGGTGCATTGAACAGTGAAATCAGAAACACCACAGGGTTCGACCGGGCACTGAGACAGAAGTAATCAAACACCAAGTCACTCAGTGAGGATTGATGGGGAAGCAGCTACGAGAAAAATAGTTGACAAGGAATAAGAATAAATTGAAATTAAGATACCGACATCTGGAAGGAAATATCCTCATTAATCGTATTTAGAGATCTAACTTTCCTGTGGTGTCCAGAAAGTCTATATATGTAAGCCTGGTGATTTGATGCACATTCTGCAGTGACAGCCAGACCTTTCCTTCAAGAAGAAGTGTTTACTGTAACCCAGCCTGCAGCACAGATCTCTCAGATCTCAGGGACAACGACTGGGAGAGATGTTCAGCATTTATGATATTTTGTCCAATATGTCTCCTCTCCCACACGAGTTTAGCTTCAGAGCCTCGGCCAAACATCAAACTATAAATGTAATCGGCTAAAATGGCAAACCATCCAGTGGGCGGGCTTCCTCCTAATGCAAAGGGCCTCCTGCCAGACTGTCTCCTGTTGCAGGCTGTTTTGCTTTTACCATATGTGTTGTGAGGTTTCAGCGCCGAGAGCCAAGATCGCTGCCTGCCCGAGCTCAGGAACCTTTCTGAACATGTGCCGGAGCATGTGTACCAACTAAAAATAAAACCCTTACTTTACAAGATGACTGGTTTTATTTTCAGTGGGTCATCAGGCGAGAAGAAACAGTCGAGGTGAAATATTGGACAGAGGGTGTTGAGGAGAACTCTAGTCACCGAAACAAATCGGATGTTGCTGTTTTTGGGACTATTTTCTACATATTTAAAGGCTTTTTCTGTAAATTACAATAAAGGATTGCTGAACCATACAATTATCTGATATTAATTTGCTGATAAGACGAAGATTATGATTTTTTTTAAAACTTTTTTACATTTAACTCACCCCTGATCCCACGAAAGATTTACTATAAATACGATTTACTGAAGATTTCAAGGTCTTTAAAAGTTCAGAGGAGTGCACACGTTGAAAAGTGAACAGAATGCAAAACAGACAGATGTGATCAACTCATAGAAACATTAGATCAAGTAATTGGGGGGGAAGTTCCATGTAAAACACAGGTATAAAAGCAAATAATATTAGATTAATATGAATTTAAAAACCGTGAATCATATACTAAATCCTATAAAGTATTTTCAAGTAGCTGCGGAAAAAAGAAATTAGGGAAACTGTCTGTTTTGTAATATATATATTTTTTTCACAATTGAATTGTGTTAATACGAAGCCATCAACACAGAACCCGAGCAGGACTCACCTCGTGGATGTCGACAGTATTTCCAGAAAAGTTGCTCAACTCGCAAAGAAATGATGTCAAGAATATGAATTTATCCTTCATAACCACTCCCACTTTAGGTCCTCGTCCAATTAGAGTGAAGTCAAGTCCTCTCAACTTGAGTCATTAGGTCAAATTTTACAAGAACAAAATATAGAAAAGGTATAAAGTGATGCATGTGACCTTTCTTCACAGAGAGATGAGTCACAGACAGACAAGTGCCACATGAGTCAGTTCAGATCCACGTCAGTGTCACATTACACTCCATGGTTTTATGTAAAGCTCTTGTGCTAACTTCTTGCAGATTACATAAATATTAAAATCAAGTGAATGGAGAACTGGATTTGCATCTTTTAGCTTTTGGTTTTCTGAAGCCTGTGTAGAGGCAGCTTCTATTTACTCCATCTTCATACTTGTAAAGATATTAATTGGCTGATATTAATCCGGACAGGACAGTGGCTGCAGTGTTTTAGCCTCCGCCCTTTTTATTTAAGGCTTCAAACATGTCGCTTGTTAGTTAATACATTCTTGAAAAGGATTCCTAAGGTTGATATCAAGCCTGAGAGTGAGTGTAAAGGCCACTGGCTGCTGCCGCTCACTGACTGGTCAGAGCAACTGCACTGGTGGAGAGGAGCAGTTCCATCTGGGTGTTAAAGAGATGATGATTTTCCTCCAATGGTTTTAAATCCTCGACACTTTGATTGGCATCCGTTTCAATTTTCAGAAACAGAACAAGCAATTAAAAGCACGACCGACTTCAAAAGAGTGACACCTCAAATTCTGAGGAAAATGTCACTTTCACTGTTTTTCTTTTGAGCCGCACATTTATATTCTCTACTAAAATACTGACTCTTTTATCTTCTTCTGTTGTTGTTGTTGCAGAGCCGTGTGAATCAACAGAGCTCCAGAGGACGCAAAGATGTGGAAGAAGTCGAAGGTGACCGAGCAGACTGCCGCTGGGCAGGCAGGTAAGTGCAGAGTGAGGGACGTCGCCCTCTTGTTGGGTCAGTCGAGGGCTGGTACTGCAGCTGCATTCTCTCTGGTCTGAGGTTTGATGATGAACAGAATTCATTTGATGACTGATCTTTCTGTGAGAAAAAAACACTAGCGAGGAAAAACACCGACAAAAATCCAACAGCTGCAAGTCAGAAGAAGACGGAGACATCGGAGAACAAAGACATCAAAGATTACAAGAGGTCGGTGTGTTACGTAGGAAATCTTTTTTGAAGATGTGGAGTCCCTGAGAAATTTGACAGAAGACCATTTCTGCTGCAACTTGTCAAGTGTAAGCCGTCCAAATAATCTAATTCCTACAAAGAAGATTCAACAGCAAAGATGTTTTTCCAACAAAGGCACAACGAAGGCAATATTTTTTGTATTCCTGTCTGAGAACATAAAATCCAGGAGCACTGATCATATCATTGATCAACTCCTGCTTCCCGGGGACGTGGGATTGTGAAGAAGTCGATCAGATGAATGATCACAGGCGTCAGTGATGTCAGAGAACGAGACGCAAAGAGGCTGTAATTACTGAGCAAGACCACGCTGGGAGAAAAGGAAACTCTTGATGTCAAGATTGAAGAATCCTTAGAGTGGAAGTGAAGAACATCACAAGACACTTGAGCTGATGTGTGACCACACGCACAACAACAATCATCATGGAGGATCAATCCAGCAGCCGCCGAGACTGAAGAGGAACCTGAAGATGAAACGCTGTCGTTACTGAGCAGAAAACAAAATGGAGGCTCATTTAAAATTAACTTCATAAAAATGTTACATAATTTCCCTCAAGCACTGCGCAGGAATCATCCTGAGGTGAAGAAACGCCCGAGCGAGCTTGGAGTTAAGGTTGATAACCGTTTTGCTACATTATGTATTGTGTCCCTGACTAACATCTGAACGTGTGATGTCTCTAGATTTTGTTCTGCTTAAGTTATGTCTGTTTGTGCGTGTGTGTGTGTGTGTGTGCTTCCCATCCCTGGGTTATACACTGTATATTGTGTTGTTTTGTGTGTATTCTGTGTCCGTAATCCTGTCGAAGTCCCAACCTGCCATGGGGCTTCTGTCAGGATTCATATTTACCTGTCCTGTTCCCTCTCCTGCTCTCACGTTGCGTGTTAAGTCGACGGTTCTGAGGGAGTTCACCCGGAAGACAAAGGTATGCGAGCAACAACAAAAAAAAAGTAAAAGAAATGAAATCACACCAAAGATTTCCCTTCTGTGAGTGCATGACTCCATGCTGGTGGAGTTGCATGTATGATGTGCTCTTCCTCACTCCTCGAAAGGTGTCATCCGAAATCGGATGGTTCAGCTTTCAGTGTCACAACAGACGCACTTCGTTGTGACACTTCCCAACAAACTCCATGTGAACACCAGCTGCAGGCTGTTGCTAGAGGGCGCTGCAGTTGAGTGTTGTGTGTCTTCTCCATCCTGTGATTTTAAATACTAAAGTAAAACTCTTTCCATGGCTTCACTTGACCCAAACACGACTGACACAGACAGAAACCGCGTTAGGTTGATTCAGGAATTTGAGTACAAGTCAGTACTCGAGTTTTAGCTTCACTTACTGCAGAAAAAGGCCTTTTGGGACAGAAACATTTAAATATATGATTTTGAAGGGGAAAAAATAGGATTTAAATAATCTGCATTAATTCCTGTCAAACTGTATCCTTGTAAGGATTTCCTTTTCTGGTAACAGTTAAGTTGTGAAAGACCAGCTACAAATAAAAACACAAGAAAATTAAGCAGGGACATTGAAAATAGTGGTTTTATGAGTTAGCTGCAAGGTTTTGTAACATAAAACCTTGTTTTCATAGTATTATCTACCTGGTGGCCGCTGTACACCATATGTCTCTGGTATGAATCCTGTTAACTATGCTGAGGACGGACAGTATACCTCTGAGTCTTTTCATCCCAAATTGATGCTGATAACACCCCATAAATAACTTTCTGCTGACTGACCCATGAGATCAATGCCTGGCTTACTTATGCAGTCTTAATAGCTGTTCTACGTTAATAGGCTGATCGATACTTCCACGTAAACACATTGTTTTAATGATGTTTGTGTCATCCTGGCAGTTCCAGAGTGTTAACTTCCAGCTTGTTAACAGTGGCAGAATCCATGTGATGTTATCAGAACATCCTGTTCAGCAACTGCTGCAAGCAATTTACCCCCCCCCCAATCCGCTTCGGACTGCAAAACGCTGGAGCGCTAGCCTCATTCCATTAAGTACATATTCTCTAGTTAATATTCTGCCTATTACAGGTCTTTCTGGCCAAGTGAAAATAATTAACGACCAGGGATCCCTGGACCAGCTGAACCCCTGGGATCAGCACTTGGAGATGCCCTCCTCGAGATTTCTGTGGGTTAGTTTATATTCTGGGACTTTCTGCAACAATGACGAATTCCACAGACACGTGTTTTAAATACCTCAATGTAGGAGTTAAATTAAACTCATACTTCTCACAAATAAAAGTATACACTAAACAAGTGTTTCAGGTTTCGAGTGCTCAAAAAAATTGACTGAACTATGTGAGGAAGCAAAAATAAGACAATGCTATTATCCACAGTTGGTTGAACTATATTTACTGAACTAGTTTGCAAAAAATAAATCACCACTGTGCATTTTTTAAATATCCATGCACGACTGATGCTGCTGCTCATCTTTCCAAAGCACTTTAGTAGTCATTTGGGGACAAAGAAAACTGAAGGATAAGAAACGTTTTTTAATAATTTAACTACTATTTTTAATCTATTGTAACAATTTATGGATAAAATTCACTAATTACGTTGACATTTTATCTGATTCGTGGAAATTAAACACATTTTTTTTGCAAAGACTCAAAAGACAGAAAACAAATATTCACATAGACTAAATAAATAACTCAGTTTCCGTTCAACGAAACATAAACATTAATGTTATGAATTAATTATCTGACTGTTCAGGGCCTGCTACTTACATGAATAAAGTTACTCTTGCGTGCATTTTTATATCAGGATCAAACCCACGACTAATAAAAACAAGACCCACAAAGTGTTAGACTCTAAAGTCCATCATTACATAACAGTTAGTAAAATGTGCTTTTTCAAACTTGCTTAAAAATAGTTTTGGAAAATCATATCGAAGCATAATTAAGAGAGTTGAAGTCTCGACGGGAAGCTGTTTGACCTCTGACCCCACGGTTGCTCTTACAGTGAGCTGCTCATCATGAGAACTCTTAATCCGGTGGGAGAGCTCCATGCTAACTTTGTTGTAACGATGTAGTGTCAAGAGTAAAAGCCAAAACACAGAGGAAGCAGTGTGGGCGGGGATGTAATCTCATTTGTATTGTGTGTTTTTTTTTGCGAGGATAGATTTTGTGTTTTTGCAGAATACAAGAGCAACCACACAACCCCCCTCGGGTGAGGTCAGATTTCAGGCAACAGCCGTTCAAGTTAATGGGATTCAGGACAATTTCCACTTACCTCTGATTTTCCTCTTTACATTTCAGTCATTATAAAGAGATAATGATCAAATATATGATCAAATTAACCACTGGACCTTTACAGTTATCTTGTCTGTTCATATCCCTAGACATTTCTACAAGTTCCACTATTGTCTGGATTTATTCACAAACTTGTCGCCGTCTTCCAACCGAGCTTCTCACAAATGAATGTGACTATGTGTGACGTTTATACTGACAAATGTTTCCCGCGTCACTTGTCTGAGTTGTAGATTGTGTACTTATCATCTGCTTTTGAACTAAACCTGAATACAGTATCGTTAAGCCTCTTTTCTTCATCAAAATGGATTCTGAAATTAAGTCATTACTACTTTTCACTACTTTTTTAATGAATATTCTGAATAAAAAACATCTGTGTGTGTTGTTGTCTTGCATTGCTCACTGTGCATCATGTTTTGTGACCATTGATCTCACACACATTATTCTCTTTTTCTCATTTTCAATGTGTTTTCATTCGACTAGGCATCAAGAAGAAGTCCAAAGTGCCCGGCGTCATGATAACGCAGTTTAAGGAGGAACTTCCAGAGGGAATGTCAACTCCAGACTTCACCCGCAAACCCATCGCTCTGACTATTCAAGAGGGTAAATATTGATGCCAGGAATAGAAAATGTAAAGTTTTCCCTCTTCTACCACAGCACATGGATGGTGAATGGTCTGTGTATATATTGCAATCAAACCGCCGACCTTCTGGTTGGAGGAGAGCCGCTCTACTGCTCAGCCACAGCTGAACAAAGGCCAAACACTTTGAAGAACAAGCAACATTTAGACTTAAGAGAGGAAGAGTAGAGAACTATTTATGTGACTCATCTTAGGAATGAAAAACTCATCAATTCATTCTATTCATATGACCGAATAAATAGAATCAACAAACTTCTACAGACAGACAGGTTGGGAATCTTCGGTGGTATAGTATAAACTACATATTATCGTCATTCATTGTAAAGTTTAGTGCTTCACTCCCACGTTTTATTGAGCAAGACACTGAATCTGCAATTGCTCCGACAATTATTCAATGCATGTGATCCCATATTTCTCTCTTCCCTATATACAATCAATATAGAAAGTGTCAAATGAAATTGAATAAGTATATTTCCACAAAAATCCTAAATAAAAAAAAATTGTGAAAAAAAAACATTTTCTTTCTTAAACTACAGCCATGAATACTTTGCCACTATTAAGGAATTCTCACTTTGTCCTTTTCCAGGTAAACTTGCCGTCTTTAAAGCCATCGTAGTGGGAACTCCCACTCCTGAGGTGACGTGGGGCAGGGCGAACGGAGAAATCACTTATCACCCTGATGTGTGCCTGCAAGTGTACGATGATGTATCTCTTGAAAACAGGCTGGAGGTAAGCTCGGCTGGCAGCACTGTTCGTACGAGGTACAAAGGAAGACATTTTGTTCTTTATCCTTCTTTCGATGATGCCATTAATTCTGTCTTTGCCTTCTAACAGTTTCCAAAGGTTGCCGTGGAGGACGCCGACACCTACAAGTGTTTTGCAACTAATGAACATGGAAGAGCTGTTTGCACTGTTGTCTTAAATGTTATTTCAGGTACATTCCTTAGTATTCCAAGGATCACTCTAGTGCAGGGGTGTCCAAACATTTTTATCCCGAGGGCCACATATAGAAAAAAATACGAAGGTCTGGGCCACTGACGCCGCCATCCCCCCCCTGCCCTGGAGCTGACTGTTGACAGTGCGCCTCAATCGCGTTGCTCAGGGTGGGGGACGTGGCGGCGTTCTGATGGACAGCTAGCAGGTCAGGGGTGAGTTGGGCGCCACCTAGTGTCTGAATTGAGAAGTACAATACAGTGGGCCATAGTCCATTACATTACAATTAATTTAGCTGACGCTTTTATCCAAAGCGATTCACAATCAGTGCATTCAAGGGTACCCGAGGGTATAAACCCAGAACAAGAATCAAGAAAGTACAATTTCTTCAAAAACAGAGCAAAAGTACAAAGTGCTATAAGTAAGTGCAATTCAAGTTTGTTTGTTTTTTTGCGGCGGGACAATTTAAAATGGTTGGCGTGCCGCAGATGGCGCGTGGGCCGTAGATTGGACACCCCTGCTCTAGTGGGTTTGGTAATATTTGCATTAACTGTTCTCCTCAGGATATGGCATAATTAAACTGTGACAAACAGATGATTGAAATCGAGACTGTCGTTTGTTCACAGTTGGATTCTCCAAAACCAAGGAACTTAAAATGGCACAAGGAAAAGGTGAGGTTTCAAATACATTTTGAGTTTGAACAAGGGTACAGGTTGTATTTGCTGGCTGCGCTCCTCAGACACCCAATAGCAGACAAACTAGAAATTAAAAATACTGTTTAATAAAATTACGCTTTAAAGAACAGGGCAACCAGGTGTGGACAAGGACAAATATAATTTTTCATCTAAAATATCAATACTTGGAATGGGGCTACAACAATTTGACGTTTCATTAATTGGATTTATTGGAAAAACTCTACCAATCTGTCATTGTTCACCTGTCACATCAGAGTACTGGCACTGTGCACTGACACTAATAAATGGCTCTCTTAGAAACTGAATGAAAAGTTTGGTCTATCACTCGAAACTATACCAGAGTGCGTGTAATCAATCACCTTTCTTTCTGTCAAAATGCCAGAGTGTCACTTAGTCCAGCGTTCTCTGACGTGAGCAAAGTCAATGTAAAGTTTGTTCACTTAAGGTGTCTGGGTTCTGGAATCCTTTATCATTTACGCCTCAATTAAAGGATGAGTCTGTAGATATTCTGTGTTTTTGTTTACAAATCACGAAACCAACACAAAAACGGATCTTCTAATAAGTGCGGTCTTTGTATCCAAAGCATGGTTGTTTTCAAAACAGTATTTAAAAGTAGCAGTAAGTTAAATGCACCATTACCTGTTGCTGCTAGATCAGAGTATTGGTGGAACATCAATGAAAATACTGAGCCTTTGTGAAATAGAGAATAAAAGTTTGTGACCCATGTTACAGCTTCATACTGTATCTTTAAGAGCAACGAATGGCCCTTGAGTTAAGTTTATTAGACAGCCTGTGGACCCTTCCCTGGGATTTGCTCATCCAACATAGTGTAAATGTAGATTATGAGTAATTTATACTTTAAACTCAAAAGGTTAAGTTTATTGAAAAGATATAGACAAAGTCCTGCACACCACAAATTTAAGTTTAAATTGTTGTCAATGCCTCATGATGTCATTCAGTGATGGACTGTTTTTTTTTGATTTTCTGGTTCCTCAGAAGTAACCGACTTGAGAAAAGGCCTTAAGAAACGGTGAGTCAAATAACTCAGTGTGGTTCAGTGTGTTGAATCTAGTGACATCTAGCGGTGAAGTTGCATGTTGCAGCTGAATGCTCAGCTGTTACAATACACAGCTCCATAACATAGTTTGCCAGTGCATTCCACCAGGGACGTTCCTATAAAGCAATATTGTTCCACTGGAATATAATTTAATAACCCCTGCAGTAAACCTGACGGAACACGTGAGGAGAAGCCAATGGAACCGGAGGAGAAGGTCTATGAGATTCTGATGAGCGCAGACAAGAAAGACTATGAGCAGATCTGCATTGAACACGGCCTCACCGACTTCAGAGGCATGTTGAAGAAACTCAATGAGATGAAGAGGGAGAGGGAGCAGGAGATAGCGGAGGTACGTGGCACACCACCCGTTTTTATTAGGGTTCGATGTCTATCTTGAACCGGACAGGCGGAACCCTGTTTCGCCTTTGTGTAACTCTCTGTTGTGTTACATTTATTGTAGTTTGTGACACAAATCAGTACGCTCAAACACATCGCGGTCAACGACGACGACTGTGCAACAATTGAGCTGGACATGGACCTCAAAGATCCCGCCAGCAAACTCTTCCTGTATAAGGTGGGACAGTAACTACCTGCTGCCAATTTTATATTTATTTTCTTAATTATGTGTGATGAGAATGACACGTCTCTGAATTCTGCAGGACGGCGTCATGATTCCTTTCTCCCTCGAAGAAAGCGATAAAGCGAAACACAGCTTGAAACAAGTGGGCAAGAAATACACGTTCAAAATTCACGGGTTAGGTTCCGGCGATGCTGGACTCTACTCGGTGGACGTCGGGGGCGTGAATGTGTTTTCCACAGACTTTAAAGGTGAGTCAAGGTCAGATTGGATATACAATCACTTACCTTCAAGCATTTACTGATTAAATGTGGTATGGAAGAAGAATAGGACAGATGAAAGACATCAAATTGTCTAACTGTCCTTGTTTTCTTGCATTTTATGAAACCTGCAGTTCCTGAAGTGGACTTTGCAGTGAAAATACAAGAGGTCAAGGCAGAAGAACGAGAGGACGCCCTTTTCCAATGTGTCCTGACCGCCCCCCTGAACGAGCTCATGTGGTATGGTAAAAGCGCCCCGCTGTCAAACAGTGAGAAATATGAAATCAGTGTGTCTGAAGATAAGCTTATCCACAAACTGATTGTGCGGGACTGTCTTCCTCTGGACGCTGGGATCTATGCTGCTGTGGCCGGCATCAAGTCATGCAACTGCTGGCTTGTAGTTGAAGGTGAGACAATTCTTTTTCGGCAACTTTTTCTACCTTTGGAAATGTCTGAGCGGCAGATGCGAAATTTGCAAATGTTTTGTGGATAAATCTCTGATTTCAAAATTTAGCTAATGATCTAAAACCCTTTGATGTATTATCTTTTATAGCTGACAAAGATCCTGCCAACAAGGGGAAGAAGGGAGTTCGTAAAACCACTATGGCTGGAGCCTGTAACGAGGAAGACCTGATCAAAATAGCTAAAGAGCAGCAGGAAAGATACGATAAAGAAATGGTAGAAAAACTGGAAAAGGCCAAAAAGGCTCAGGAAGAGAGAGAAGCTGCAGACGCCATCTTTCAAGCAGAGGCACTGGCAGATAGAAAGGCAGCAGCTAAGGCCAAGGCTGCGGCCAAGGCTGCTGCGAGGGCGAGGAAGGCATCAACCGGTAAGGACGGAGCCGAACGGAAATCTAAGAGAAAAGACGTGGGTGGTGCAGGCTCCACTGCAGATGGTGCCGGAGGGGCCAGTGGTCCTGGTGGTGCAGGCTCAGATGGTGCTGGAGGTGCTGGCGGTGCTGGAGGCGCTGAAGGTGGTGTAGGCGTTGGAGTCGGAGGTGGGGCTGGAGGAGCCGGAGGAATTGGAGGACAAGCTGGAGCTGGTGGAGGAGCTGGAGGTGCAGCTGGCGGAGGAGCCGGTGGTGCAGCTGGCGGAGGAGCCGGTGGTGCAGCTGGCGGAAGAGCTGGTGGAGGAGCTGGAGGTGCAGCTGGCGGAGGAGCCGGTGGTGCAGCTGGCGGAAGAGCTGGTGGAGGAGCTGGAAGTGGGGAAGAAGATTTTGAGGATGAAGACGATTACGATTCATTTGACTCTGATGACGAATTTGATGACGAGGGAGAAGGAGGAGAAGGAGGAGCAGGAGGAGTGAGAGGAGCAGGAGGAGCAGGAGGAGTAGGAGGGGCAGGAGGAGGAGCAGGAGGAGAAGGAGGAGGAGCAGGAGGAGAAGGAGGAGAAGGAGGAGAAGGAGGTGATGGAGGAGAAGGAGGTGGAAAAGGAAAACGCAGGAAACGCGTTAGACAGGGTCCACTTGTTCCAGAAACAGTCATAGGTAAGAAAAAAATACACAATGAGAGAAATGCTTACCTGGAAGAAATGCAATATAATGTTTATATAGTTATATATAATTGTAAAGGTATTAATATTAATAGTAATATAACAGGAACAGTAGAAGGTATGAAAGCGTTCTGTTGTTGTTGTTGATGTCTTTCAATGTTGTCGTTGTTGTCTTGATGCTTATAATTGTATGTGCCACTTATTGCTATTTGTCTTTTATGTAACGTGTCAGATTCCTTCTCAAATCTGTTTCTTAAATATACCTCATCAGGAGAAGAAGAGTATATCATGACAGTAAATTACTACATTTGTAATCATTGTATAACAGACTGTATAAAGTTGCTATTTATTATTAATTATTATCAGGAGATAATAATGACGACGAAACCACAAATCAAGGAGGTGACATTTCGGGGAAGAAAGGAAAACGTTCAAAAAGGAGAATTGTGGAAGTTGAAGAACCTGTCGTTGGTAAGAGATGTCAGAGGTGGCATGGTGTAGACGATTCACTGACCATTAACGGCACCGGGGGAAAGTCGCAGCTGTGGTAAATTCTAAGCTCTTCCGAACTTAGAAGTAGCTGCATTTCCCATTTACACTGAACTTATTAAACAACTGACACTTTACAAAGCTCCACACTTCACCGCTTTGCCGATCGTACGATTCACTAAAAGTTCCAGATGAATTTATGAACTTATACCAGACAGGTCTTATTGAGCCTTAGTGAATGAAGTTGCCTCATTTAGGCTATGTAAGTCTGTAGCGTGGGTTTAAGTTATGTATCATAATTAATGAAAACCCTTGTAATTGTAAAACCTACATTTAAAAGAACAATGCATTCTGGTTCTCATTTAACCCATTGTGTTAACAACGCAACTGGTTTTCTCTCCCTGGGCGTAAATCTTTACCTCATTAACTATATGCTAATTATTAGCATAAATGAAGCATCATTAGTCAACATTGATTAATAAAACATAATTTAACCAGTCTTTTTCTATGTATCGGAAACACACAGTAGTATATGCTCACTTCATATGCAAAGCTTAAGTGTCCTTTGTAAATCCTTTAAGTAGATAAATATAGATATTTGTCTATATTTGTGATTTGTGTGTCAAACGTCTGCAATTTGCAAATACGTTGAGTTTGTGTACCATAAGGTTATATATACAAGATGCTAAATGTTGCACTAGCATCTGAGAACACTCCCCCCCCCCTCATGTGTTCTCAGCATGCAAATCTTACCCATGTGCATTAACATGCACTAACATGAACATGACCAGCTACTAAAACAAAGAACGGAGAAGTTCAGATAACAACACACACAGAGGAAGCCATTGGATCTTTAAACAGAAAAGTGTTATTTGGTGCTATATTAATGTATGAAGTCTTGTATGTATAACCTTAAATGTAGAGGTAGTTTGTATAAAGGGTACAAAAGTGGAAAAGGTGATTTACCTACATATGTATTCAAGATGAGAATATTCAAGATGCCTGCTGATAATAGATTTTGACGTTTGGTATTTCTGAGGAAAGAAATGAGTTTTCACAAGTAACTATATCGTAAACTCTTGTCAAAGGATTATTGAATACTTCTAAAATATACTTATTAAAGGTATCCATAGGCCCATAACGTATTTTTTATAAAAATATCTTTTAAAAAATGATACAATTTATCAAATAGACTAGTAAAAGCTAAATCACAATCAACAAACCCCCTTCAGATGTAGGGATACACAGATATGTCACCTTTTCCACCAGCCTCCTTTCTCTGCATTGAAATTAACGTTCTGTTGATGTCAGTTCTGTTTTTGTTGTTGTTGATGTTGTTTTCATGCTCCTTGTTGACACTTAAATTCTTCCTGTTACTGTTCTCACTCATGTTATCTGTACGGCCTATCCAACAGCAAATTCAGACACTGTGGATTGATGGTAATTACGATGATATCCCTTAAAAAGTGAAAAGCAAAAAAAAAGCTGAGAAGTGCCAGTGGTGATAATGGCACTGGGCCAGCGGCAGGCAGAGAAGCATCTGCTGGAAATGGTGAGGGGTGCAGCCGGTGGTGAGCCATCTGCGGCTGGCAGGCGTTGGTTGAGGAGAAAGTTAGTGGTAAGATGGCGGGCGCTGTGTTCACTGCTGCATGGGAAGCACTACCACTGAACAAAGTCGATCGACGAGCAGATGACTTTTTCGGTGCTTTCGGGGCCTGAGATAAAAGTGTGTGACCACTGAGCAGAATTGCTAATGCTGATTGTTTAAATGGCCTCTTACAATGATCCGACAGCTCAGCAAAGAGTGGATTTAACAGTGAGACTGCTTGTATAAATGCTAATTGCATTTTATGCACGAATGATTTCTGTCTATAGCGCATCGTACAACAATTTAATGGTCATAATGGTAAAACAAGAAATGCTTTAGTCTTCTGTTCTGCAGAGATTAGTACAGCACTGGGTATATTATTTTATTTCTATGACTTACAGGTTGGATCAGCAGTTTATTGTGTGTCCACTTGTGTCTGTTATGTACTGTGTGTGTGAGTAACCTCTTAATGCATCTTTGCTCTGTTCGCCTCTGTGTTAACAATGTCGCTTGCCTTATTCAATTCAGGATGAGTCGGTGCTTTGAGGTTCTTGAGTTAACAACTGCAGAAGCGATCGGGTTCTTGATAACAAAACATGTGTGTAGACACACACATTTGCATAGTTCGAGGATGGAAACAGTCAGACTCACCTCGAAGGATGACCATGCTCTAACGCAGTTTCTTCACACTGAAAACTCAATTCACGTTAAATAAGCAAAATGATTGTTCTCTTCCACTGACCAAGGCTTGGCCAGTCCTGAATGAGGTATTATATACTCAGGGTGCATGTTTCTTTAAAGAGTAACAGTCTCCTGAAGGCCTCGCTGAGGACATTCTTATGAGCTGTGCAAGGATTACCACTCTGCAGACTTTCAAGTTGAAGAAGGACAAACAAGACAATCAAGCTACAGACCAAAGAAGAAATCTTCCTCGAGTATAAAATACTTGCAAAATGCCCTCTTCTTTTTAGATCCCTTAGAATTGTGGATGATATAATCTCTTCAAATGTGTTTTTTGACATCAAACCTACATTTAAAACATGTATTTTATAGGTAAATAATAAAATACATGCTACAAGGGGACAGACTGATGATTGTTTAAAAAGTGAGGTAAGTGTGTACACACTTGGATAAAATCCAAACGTGTATATTCTGCATTAACCCAATACAAGAACAAATATGGTCCTTGTAACTAAAGACACAATTACAAAAACCTGAAACAGCTGAGGAGTAACAGCTTGCACAGATGCAAGCTGCAGCTGTGGGATATGTGCATTGGCTAACTGGCCTGCTTGATCAATCCTCAGATCCAGGAGTTCACTTTCATGCTGGGCTCTCGGACTGCAAAGCCATTATCGGAGAAGCAGCCGAGCTGGAGTGCAAAGTGAGCCGTGAGGAGTGTCAGGGAATCTGGTATAAAGATGGAGACGAGGTAAGCCCAGAGTCAAGAGAAGTCACAATCTACATGTTATTATATAAATATGGCAAAAGAGGTATTGATGTGTTTCATATATTTGTAGGAGTCTGAGCCTTAGTCATGATTTGTTGTCTGTTGTGTCATATTTGTTTGGTTTTTTAAGATTAAAGCAATGGAGGGTATAACCATTTCCAAAGAAGGAACCTTCCACAGGCTGAAAATTCACAAAGTAACAGAGGAATTTGGTGGAAAATATAAATTTGAAGCAGATGGACGTAAAACAGAGGCCCTCATCCTTGTTGAAGGTAAAAATATGTGTTACTTCCTTGCATACAGGACTTGAATCATTCATTAGTGTGTCCATGCAGGTCAATATCATGATGGAAATCGACATTTGAGAGTGCTGCATATCAATCTAATGTTTATATAATGCATTTACGTATGTGCACACATGACACTGCTTAAAATATGAGTCTTTCTGACTTTTCAGATCCACCGAGGTTTGATGCTGAGGAACTGGAAGCGTTTAAAACTCCTGTCACAGTGAAAAAGGGACAAAAGGCAACCTTCAAATTACCTTATATCGGACGGGATCCTATCAAAGTTCAATGGTACCATGAGGGTCAGGAGCTAGCGGATGAATCAAACATCAAGATCGAGCACACAGAGGGAGGCACCCGCCTGCTTCTCACCAAGCTGCAGCGCAAAGACAGTGGTGAAATCAAGATTAAACTCAAAAACGAGTTCGGCACTGTTGAGGCCTTAAGCCAGCTTCTTGTCCTGGGTAAGATAAGAGAGAAAAGACCTGCAGGCTTTGCTCTGTCGTTGTTTTGCATGCACCAACACAGAAAGTTGCTTAGTTTGGTAAAGCATCAGGCAAAGATTGATGTTGTGTATGCTCTGCATGTTTTCTTTTTAAAGATAAACCTACTCCCCCAATGGGACCTCTGGAAATCGTTGAGGCCTGCTCCTCCTCTATTGAATTCAAGTGGAGACCCCCGAAAGACTCTGGAGGCTGCAAGATAGGAAACTACATCCTTGAGCGGCAGCAAGTCGGACGCAACACCTGGAAGAAGGTGGGGCCGATCGGGGCGGAGGCCACTTACAAGGACACTGACGTAGACCATGGCAGGAGGTACTGCTATCGCCTGAGAGTGGAGACTGAAATGGGAACCAGTGAGCTGATGGAAACGGAAGACATTCAAGCTGGTACAAAAGGTAAAACTTCAAATTAGAAAATGTAAGTTATGTCAAACCATCATTAAACACAAAAGAAGATTTGGCAGCTATTGAAACAACCAATTGTTCACCAACTAGTTTATAGAACGTTATATATTATATTAAGTTACCAACAAAGGTCTCGATATCTACTTGATAAACAGCATTAATCCATCACTTTACTCATCCAACTTCACAATTCATTTCCCCACATTGCTTGAAAACAATCCAACTAAACGTCCAACTTTAGACATAGGCCTAGTCACAGATCCCAATTCTCTGTGTGCACAGCGTACCCTGCTCCTCCATCGGCACCGAAGATTGTCAGCGCCTTCAAGAACTGCGTCAACCTCTCCTGGACTCCTCCCTCCGACACCGGAGGAACGAATATCCTGGGATACAACGTTGAGAAACGCAAGAAGGGCAGCAACCTGTGGGGCCAAGTCAACCCAGCCGATGAGATGATCAGAGGTGACATGTTAAGACGGCGTGTTACAACAAACCAATGCATGTCTGAGGATTTGCAGATGTCCTTCCTGTATTGTATGCCTCTGGGGTGTGATGTAGTATTTTTCATTTTTCCACACAGCCAAGGTCTATGGTGTTAAGGACGTGGTTGAGGGCATGGAGTACGAATTCCGCGTGGCAGCAATCAATGACTCTGGAGCGGGTGAATACAGTTCACCATCTGAGTTTGTGTTTGCCAGAGATCCTAAAAGTAGGTGGACGTCGATCAAATATTACGACACTCCTGATCTTGTCCTCCTCATGCTTCATACAACCCACAAATCTCACTGTGAATCGTGTGTTGCAGAGCCGCCTGGTAACGTCATCGACTTCAAAGTGACAGACTCCACCTACACAACCCTGTGCCTGTCTTGGACCAAGCCCAAGGAAATCGAGGGGGTTGAGGATGAAGCCAAGGGATACTTTGTTGAGATCAGACCTGCAGAAAACACAGAGTGGGATCGCTGCAATGCAAACGCAATGACCATGACTTCCTACACGGTGAAAGGCATGAAGTCAATGGCCATGTACTGGGTGAGAGTACATGCTACTAACGATGGAGGAGACGGACCGTATAAGGAACTCGACAACTACATCCTCGCTATGCCTCCTCCTGGTAAGAGAGCATTTAGTAAACAACCTAAATTCATGCAAAGAGATTAATTACGTTTAAAATGCTCTTAAATGACAAACTAGGATTGTGGAGAACAATAGTTAAATACCCTGGCTTTATCCCTAGTAATGAAATACCAGCTGGGCGGGAAAGCAAAACTTTGACTTTCATTTGAGCATTTTAATTATCATTAAATATCATTTAACATAGGTGCCAATGGATTAAAATGCTGATATTGATGAGTACGTTCGCAAAAGATAAAACAAAACACCAAAACAAAAAATGTGCACATGAACACATACCAATATGTTTGTTTTTACACCTTGGTAAATTATAATGTTATGGCTTCAATAGGATTAGTAAAACAATGTATTAAGGCTCAAATAGCACAACTCCTGTATATTTCGTTTTCATAGCTTTGCAGTGAGATTGTGATTTGTTTTCTGATTTGCTGTTTATCATCAAAAAGAATTTGTCAATATCTAAAACAATTCCAGCTAATGACCTTACTTTCATCCTGCCGTTCACCCAGTGAGGCCACGATTCACAGATGCAAAGATCAAGAGCTTCATGGTGGTGAGAGCCGGAAACTCCGCTAGGATCAACATGAACTTTGAGGTAATCCAATCAGTGATTAAAACCACTAATATCCACAAGTGTACCTACAGTATATAGTGAACTAATGTCCCCTTCTGATGAATCTGACAAGATCGAATTTGTTTTGTAGGCCTCCCCTTGGCCTGATGTCACCTGGATGAAAGACGGCATGCCCGTGTCTAAGAAAGTGACCGTCAGCAACTCAGAGGGCTCGTCCCAGCTCCTGATTCCGTCCTCCGAGCGCTCAGACACCGGAATCTACACAATCATCGTCAAGAACATTGTCGGCCAAGAAACATTCAGCATAGAAATGAGAGTCACAGGTGAGACTGGCAAAATACTGTCCCTTCTTCCAAAATAAAATAGTCCTATTCCACACACAGCTGCTAAAAATACGTGGGGAAACCTTTTGTGTTTCAAATCCAGATGAACCGAAGCCGCCAGGTCCCCTGGAACTCGATGAAAAGGTGCCCAGCACTGTGACCATTTCATGGGACGTGTCTCCGGATGAGAAACGCGACGACAGGCTGCACTACATGGTGATGAAGAGGGATTCGAACAAAAGAGCCTGGCACACCATCGCTGATCACATCTTCAACAATAAATTCACGGCCTGCAACATCCTGCCAGGCCGGGAGTACCAGTACAGGGTCTATGCCAAGAACGACATGGGCTTGTCCAAACCGTCTGAATCAACAAAGTGGCTGATTCATGCCAAAAAAGGTTAGGACTCATTTTTAAACTCGCCCCCGGCTAATCACCAAGGCTACAAACAAAGTTGAGATGTCTGTGGGTCTTCTTTCCTTATGTATCATAATGATGTTTGATGATGCGTGCCACATTACTATTTTCAGTTTGAAAGGATAAAGGCCATTTTTGTTAACTGAGCTATAAGTGAACCCCTGCAAGAACGGATTTCCACTGGTGTCAATTTCTTAAATTAAGAGATGAGGGCTACCCATAGACTTACAACATTAATCTTGAGACCATCGCATTTTCTGTGAGCACTGGAACAAGGAGTTAGCAAAATATCTATTGCAAGAGCAAATGTCTTTCAAGCTCCTTCTTGCCTTAAACAGCAATTCGATTCTCATGCAATGCATTTTATTTCCCTTGACAGAAAAGTTCACTATGACCATGCCGGAGACGAAGACCTGTAATCTGCAGTGCGCCCCGAAGTTCCTGGTCCCACTGAAACTGCACACCGCTCCTCAAGGGTACGAGTGCTACATGAGCTGCGCGGTGAAAGGAGACCCCACGCCTCACGTTACATGGCTCCGCGACAACATCAGTCTGAATACCAACACCAACTACTTCATCTCCAACACCTGTGGCGTGTGTTCTCTGCTCATACTGAGGGTCGGACCCCACGACACCGGCGAGTACAAGGTTGTTGCAGAAAGCTCCCTGGGGAGGGCGGAGTGCTCCACTAAACTGACAGTCAGAGGTAAATCTTCTCAAAGTCATCTACTTGTGTTGTAAATAAGTTATCATATTTTACAGAGACGATCTTTGGAATCTGAATCCAATAACTCTTGTATTTTTCTTTCAGAATAAAACAACACACTGAAGAGGATCGGAGTTCTGTTAAACCCAAAATAGGAGCCAGGTTTTTGGGAGATTCACATGAGTTAATCCTGATCTGTCACTGTGGATAGATTATAAGTCAGAATAAAGTCTGAATCAAACAAAATTATTGCTGAGTTAAAAGCCACAAATGTGTTGTTTGCTTTGATTTTAAATGTGCAACCTCAATAAAATGGAATGAAAGAAATACTAACGTGTAATCTTACAGATTTTAATAAAGTGTGTAGCAGGTATTTACTGATTTTTAAATGTGCTATTTTAATTTGTTACCTAAAGTTAATAGAACTATCAGGTTCACTTTTGGATACTGGCTGCAATAGTGATTATTTTCCAAACGCTTGGATCTTCCCCTAACGTGAAAATCTTGTACGATGCTTATTGCTTGTTATGGCACTTAGTGTGATGTCAGAAAGTTAATGTGTGGGTTTGGTCTGAATAAATATTTTGTACTGCAATCGTGATGTGGAATATGAAATCGACATTTCACTTAAAAACACAACTAACCACTTAAAATTAAAAACGGAATAGAAATGCTATGATTGTAGACATGGTTGGCTTTAGCATATATAATGGCTATATGGTTCTAGGTAAAACATAAAGTGTTGCATAAGAAAATTCATCGCACTTGTTCACCTCTGTGAAGGTTTATGGGAGTAATTTATGTTCCGTCTTCTTGTGTTACCTCTCGCAGCAGAACTGTGGGGTCAGGCATCGGTCCCAGTTTAGTGTCTCTGAAGAAGAGCGGGTTCAACAGTTGCACTCCGGGCTAAACCATGACTGACCAGTTTAGGATGAACCCACTCAGTGTCAAGTAGAAGTGATTATTACGATGCTAAAATAAATGCTGACTTGTTTATGTTCTGTTCAGGGTTCAACCAGACATTCAAAAATAAGTGCAGCTCATTAGTATCATATTGATGCTCTGGTTTGTTTTGTCCAAAACAGAGTCAGGGAACAAGTGAGAACATTCATGCAAATTATCTACTTTTGAGAACAGGCGTCCAACATTTGAAAATAATGGTTCATTAACTCTGACATTTGTATAACACACAAAACCAAACACAAATCATTAACACAAAGAGCTAATACATCTAAATTGAAATGACACTCAACCCAACTTACTCTTGTTAAATGCTGGGATGAAGATCAGGCAGCCCCACAGGTGCAATTAAGCTAATGGTGAGCCACTTCTATGTGTCAGTTCCCATGGGCAGCCGAAAGCACCCTGCTGCAGGAGCAAAGCTTCAATTCCACTTTGGAGGGAGGGATTAGGGAGCTTCGCCTCTGCATTTCCTCTGGTGCCCCGTTTCCAAGAACCTATGGCACCATAGGGCCAGAGTGCACATCAGTAAACCTATACGCACGAGCCACAGGGAACGAGCACGGGCTCTGCGTGTCTCCGAAAGGTTTTATTGCCTCTTAAAGCCGAGAGCCCACACTCTGGAATCAGCTGGAACCTGGCAACACACAGCACAGACTCAGCAGTTTACTTGGCAAACTAGTAAGTACACATCATCATTATCAAACAATGTGATTACATATATGAAGATATGAGCAAATCCTCAACATTTTAGCATCTAATGTGTGTGGATAGGTGTGTATTCTATGATCTTGTTTGACGTACACACAGTTGACATGTAATATCAAGTTTGTTTTAAATAATATAAGATCTTAGATTGACATCTAAAGAGTTAACGTAACTCAGAGTGCTTATAGAAATGGCATATTGACTCCATTTGACTCCTAACCCTTTTCTGTCAGAGCTTATTGAGTTATTGCGTTAAAGGGAACAAAAAGAAAAAACTCAGTGCAGATGTAAGACGACCTGGGAAGCTGATGATTGAACTACAGAGCCTTTAAACTCACACTCTCTAATGTGTTCTGACTGAAAATCACTCTCTCATTAGTTCCTGAGTATTATATTTAAGCTTTTTACCGCAAGTAAAAAGACTGTGCCATTAATAAATGGAGCTCAGAAATTGAATACACGGGCCTGACAGGGTATTCATAAATCAGTTCACTCATAAAACCCTCGGGAAAGCTAAAAATATAGGTCCACAGTAGTGCACCATGTACAAATCAGTTAACTATGCGGGTACTTGACAGAACTCAGAATATTTTATTATAACTTGATTCATTGTTTAATAAATGCACTGTTATGTTAACAGCTGAATCTCACCCTTTGTTATTTTATCTGTTTTACACTTGTCAGATGTATTATATGCTTTCGAGTGGGTGGTTCTGCTAGTTTGGTTTTCATGCGTTTGTTTAAGTAAGCTGATGAAGGCAGATTCTAAATATTCATGGTAACAAGGTAATAAACCACTGAACCGTGGATCTTATTTGAATTGTTATTAAATTTAATGCGAATAGTTTGAGGGGCCATCAAAAATAATCCCTAAACAAAAGGCTCCTGTCAGTGGACTAATGAGATCATCAAAAGTAAGTAAGATTTACGCAGACAAGACTGAGTGGACTCATCACTTTATATTCAGGATACAAGAAGATGTTTGCATCAAACCTTCTGTATGAAGTAGTAATATTTAAACATGGGATTTTTTTTCTACGTCAAATTCTACCTCTCAAATTATATATTTTATTATAAATATACTTAAAAAATACTCTAAGCATAAGCAAACACAGCTTTCTTCTATATACCACGTCACATTTCAGTATATTAGCATTCTCATGTTTTTTAAGATATTTTGTAGTACAAATAATTAAATAAATGCTTGCTGATTTATTATAGTATAATTTGTCATGTACACTGCATAAACAATAATGACAATACGCCATTTAACGTGACTAAGATGGTCATTAAAATGTTTTATCATCTTTACAACTTTGACTTAATAAGAAAACTATAAACTATGACTTTCAACCGCCGAAAGGAAATCTGCTGATTAATTAACTAATTCCTTCAGAAAGGTGAAGGAGGAAGAGAACTGCTCCTAATACAGAGCTTTAACATACTTCAGCTGTTTACACCACCTCGACCTACTGCCTGCAAAACTAGGCCAGTCACTCAGGAATGTCAGCTATTCGGTGATCTCAGGAATTCTTACATTTATAGTACAGATCGAATTACTAACTCATGCTTCCTCACATGATTTGCCCAAAATAAGTTCCACTCTGTTAAACAGCGACTTCTTGTCATAAAACTCACACTGAAATATTATTTAATCCATTTTCTGTTTCTGGAATAATGAATAAATCTTGTCCCGTTACATCTGTGCTGTCTCCCCAAGGACAGCTTTACTAAAAGTGCATTTTAACAGTGGCCAAGACATTCCATCAGATGAAGATTACCCTGAAATCCCATCATTTTGAAATGGGAACAAATTAATAAATGTAGAATTTTCTAAATAAAGACTGATTCAATGATGCATGTGTTGTTTTTTTGTATACCTGTACATTGACAGAGAAGCTGTTGTCAAGATGTTTAAGATACGACGGGCCAAAGATGAGGAGCCAACTGCTCCAGGGCAGGGTGAGAAAACTTCACTTCACATGTCAATTAATTGCCAAATAACAAGATGCAAGATCTATACATTTGTTGTGATGATTCTTTAAGTTCTTCATCATTTGTAAATACTGTTATTTGTCTCACTTAATCACAGTGAGAATTAAAAAGAAGTCGAGCGTGCCGGGAGTTATGATCACCCAATACGTGGAGGAACTACCACCAGACATGAGCACGCCAGATTTCACTCGGAAACCAATTGCTATGACGGTTCAAGAAGGTAAAGTCAAATCAAACACCACCTCTGAATACGTGTGTTCAACTTCACCTCACTCGACTGTGCCGATGTCTGAGATAATATCGTTGCCGATTCTGTAGGAAAACCGGCGATCTTCAGATCAGTAGTTACTGGGAAACCAACACCAGTAGTGACCTGGTTGAGAAATAATGGAGAAATCGATGAAGGGTACAATATCTCCTTCGATGCAGGTTCTGGTGAACACCAGCTACAGGTGAGGTCATGACGATGTGTCACTAAGAAGGCTTCTTTCAAATGATAACCATGAAACAAAACTGCTGTAACATGTTCTATCAATGCATTTCACGACAGCTGCTGGATGTATCGGTGGATCAAGCCGACACATACAAGTGCTTAGCGAAAAATGAATTTGGAAAAGCAATTGTCACGGCAACCCTTAACGTTATCGAAGGTGCGTCACTCGCTTATATTTCAGGATTATATTCAATCCAAACCAATTTGTTACGATGATATATTACATCTGTCTCACTTGATTTCTTTTCCATTTCAGTTGGTTTCAAAAAGAGCAAAGCTTTGCAACAATCCAGAACAGGTACACACTTTAATTACTTTGTAATAACACAGTCAATCGTGCACTGAATTGAAACTGTAACCGTGTTGCCTGTTGTGTTGCAGCTGTCCGTGAAATACCAGAGGATTTCAAAAAGTCCTTGAAAACAGTGTAAGAACTGATTCAGGGCAAGAGCAAACTTTACTTATTTATTTTTTTCTTTCAATGTATAATCATTACCTTAAAGTAATTTATGTTTTTATCCTTTTGAAGGGTTGACACTGAGCCGAAAGAGGAGGAAAAACCAGTTATGGATGACAAGTTTTGGGAAGAGTTGATGAGTGCAGACAAGAAAGACTATGAGAGCGTCTGTGCGCGGTACGGGATCACTAACTTCCGTTGGATGCTGAAAAAACTAAGTGAGATGAAGGAAGAGAAGGAGCAAGAAGAAGTGAAGGTAACGTGTGTTTCAACTGCATCTTTATGTAAACCGACACAGCCTCACAATGAAGTGGCAGAAAATACAAGAATACTAACCTTCTAATAACTTTCTATTGGACAACAGGTTGTTGAAAGACTTTGCCATCTGAAGGCCGTTGAATTGAGACCTGTTGATGATTCAGATGTTGAAGTTGAAGCGCCTATCTGCAAAATCTTCCTATTTAAGGTGAGATATTTCATCTTAAACTAGTTAATAGATGAAAGCATACAATGTGACATATATATATATATCATTTGTATGACCTCATATGTTTGAACAGGATGGAATTATGATTCCTTTTGATGCTGAAACAGAGATAAAACATGGATTGAAGCAAGTGGGAAAGAAGTTTAGCATGAATGGTGTCGACATGGAGGATGCGGGATTGTGCGAAGTGGAGATTGATGGAATTAAGATCTTCTCAGCTGATTTGCGTAAGATAATGCAATCCTAATTGCTCATTCACAGAATTAAAATGTGCGTAAATGTTAGCAGATCTCACGTTAACCCGTCATTTTGTGTTTCGTGCAGTTCCCCCTTTAGAATTCATGGTTAAAATACAAGACGTGAAAGCAGAGGAGAGAGAGGACGCCATGTTTGAGTGCCTCATCTCGCAACCGATGAAAAAGATAACTTGGAAGTTTAAAAATAACCCACTGGAGCAAGGGGACAAATATGAGATCCTTGTGTCCGACGACATGCTGATCCACACGTTGGTGGTGAAGGACTGCCAGCCACTGGATAAAGGAATCTATGCAGCGGTGGTTGGACTTGCATCCTGCAGTGCCTGGCTTGTAGTGGAAGGTACTGTTTACATTTTTCAAATTGTATCTTTACATATTGTCATATTCACACTAGTGAATCAAAAAGAAATATCGAATACACGTTTAAAAGGTTCTGTTTCTGTCTATCTTTTTTTCATCAGTGGACAAAGATCTGAAAGGAAAGAAGAAAGCTCGCAAAACAACCAGAGCAGGTGGTGGTGGTGCCGATCTGTTGTTGATAGCTCAAGAACAAAATGCTAAGGTGCAGAAAGAGAGGGATGAGATGATTGCAAAGTTAAAAGCGGAGGCAGAAATCGCGGCTGCTAAGGCTGCAGCTGAGAAGGCAGAGGCCGCTGCTAGAGCTAAAGCTGAAGCAGAAGCCAAGGCCAAAGCTAAAGCAGAGGCCAAAGCTAAAGCCAAAGCAGAAGCAGAGGCCAAGGCCAAAGCCAGAGGAGAGGCAGACGCAGAAGCCAAAGGGAAGCCAAGAGCAGGGGCAAAGGTTAAGGCAAAGGTAGAAGAGGGAGAAGGTGCAGAAACAGTTGTAGGTGAGGAGGAGGAGGAGGAGGAGGAGGAGGAGGATGATGAGGAAGAGGAAGTGTCTGAAGCGGCTGAATCTACTCCATCAAAACCAAAGAAAAAGGCAGAAGCTGAAGAAGAAGAAGAAGAAGAGCAGCCTATTCAAGAGAAAAGAAAGAGAGTGAGGACAGGCCCACTTGTTCCTGATACGGTCATCGGTGAGAGGCATTAGAACAGAGTACATTATATAATCTTAAGTACTTTTTTCTGTTCCAAATTAAAAGTTTGCCTTTCTTTCAGACCCTGGAGTTTACTTCACCGGTGGACTCTCTGATGTGAACGCCATCATCGGCACTGATGCAGAATTGGTGTGCAAACTGAGCAGTGAGGAATGTGACGGAGTCTGGTTCAAAGAAGGGATAGAGGTGAGGGATTGAAGAGATGATGGAGCTGCAGCTTTCACCTTCCACCTTGTTAGAATGAGGTGTGTTAACGTATGTGCATGTCCGTGCATTACAGATAACAGCTACAGATGACGTCTGTATCGTTAAAGACGGGACTTATCGCAAACTAATTATCAAAAACTGCAAAGAAGAGGATGCTGGGAAGTACCGATGTGAAGCCGATGGGCGTAAAACAGAAGCTGTGCTAATTATTGAAGGTATCGTGATCAGATGCAAAAGACAAAGGGCCGACCACTGTGAAAATGTGTACAATGCTCCTCTCATTTCTCAAAGACGTATGTTTTTCTACTAGATCCTCCAAGAATTAACACGGATGACCTCGCTGTGTTCATTAAACCTGTCACGATCAAATCTGGGAAAGAGGCAGTGTTTAATGTGTCATTTGTTGGCCGGGAGCCAATGAAGATCCAGTGGTACAACGAGGGCGAGGAGCTGCTGGAGGACGCCAACATCAAGATTGAAAAATCTTCCTTAAGCAGTCGTCTGGTTCTCACCAAGTGCCAACGCAGGGCCACAGGAGAAATTAAGATTAAGATCAAAAATGAATTTGGAAAAGCTGAGGCCATTACACAGCTTAATGTCTTAGGTTTGTAAGCTGCACATTAGAGGCTGCATGTTCTTAATTTGTATTAAAGTCATTCACATCAGTACAGTTATACTTTTGTGTTACTATAGATAAGCCGACCCCACCCATGGGCCCTGTGGATATAATTGAAAGCTCATCATCTTGCATTGACTTCAAATGGCGGCCTCCCAAAGACAGCGGCGGCTGCCCCATCACTGACTACATCATGGAACGACAGCAAATCGGCCGAAACAGCTGGAAAAAACTAGGCAAGATTGGCCCGGAGCCCAAATACAGGGACACTGATGTGGATCATGGCAGAAAGTACTGCTACCATGTCCGGGCTGAAACCGATCATGGCATCAGTGAAATGATGGAAACAGACGACATTCAGGCCGGGACAAAGGGTACGTCTCAAATAAAGAACTCAGTTTTTGGAATGACCTAATTGAAAAGTGACCGTTCTTTCAATTTCCTCGTTGTTTCAGCCTACCCTGGGGCTCCTTCTATGCCAAAGATTGTTAGTGCTTTCAAAGACTGCATCAATCTTGCTTGGTCTGAGCCGTCTAACACCGGAGGAACCAACATTTCCGGATACAACGTGGAGAAACGCAAAAACGGCAGTAATCTGTGGGGCCTCGTAAACCCGCCTGAGCAGCCCATCAAAGGTTGATTAGAGTCACATTTCACATTCATTGACTCCATTTCAAGTGTTATCATTGTTAAAGGCTTGATTTCAGATCCGAACTTGTAAAGTTGGACTATATTTTTACATCTTACAATATTGTAATCAAACTGTTTTACATTTCAACAGAGAGAACTTATGCAGTAAAGGACGTTGTTGAGGGCTTCTCGTATGAGTTCCGTGTATCAGCAATCAACATTTCTGGAGCCGGAGAACCAAGCGCCCCCTCCGAATTCGTGTTTGCAAGAGATCCAAAAAGTGGGTAACAGGCCCAAATCCGCTTTATTGTTGCATCTACATTCCCTAATTTTCTGACACGTCAACTGAATCTTCCAGAGCCCCCTGGTAAAGTCATTGAACTGAGGGTGACAGACTCCACGTACACCACCTTATCTCTGGCCTGGACGAAACCCATCGAGGAGGAAGGGGTCCAGGATGAGGCCAAAGGATACCTCGTGGAGCTCAGACCAGCAGAAAACCCAGAGTGGAGTAGCTGTAACTCCAGTCCAATCATTATCAACTCTTACACTATTATGGGTCTGAAGTCTATGGCCATGTACTGGGTTAGAGTTGTAGCCACCAATGAGGGTGGGGACGGTGAGCCTCAAGAGTTGGACAACTACATCATCGCGATGCCTCCTCCAGGTGAGTCGGTGGACACTGAGTCAACAATTAACTACCTACAGTCAAACGTTGACACATTTTACCTTCGTTAAATCGCCTTGCTCTAATATTCTCTCCTCCTACATTGTTACAGTGAGACCTCAATTCACTGACAAAAAACTAAAGAACTTCATGGTAATGAGAGCTGGGAACGCTGCTCGAGTCAACTTTAACTTTCAGGTTCGGTATAATAATCATACAAAAGTAGTTTAAGTCAATGTCCTGTCGAAAGATGCAGATTAGACATTTTATGAATAATTATAAAAGTATAAACCCAGGTTTAAGCTGTGTTTCCCCTGTTGTGGACAGGCGTCTCCAGTACCAATCATTAATTGGCTCAAGGACGGCTTGCCTGTGCCCAAGCATGTGACGGTGAGCAACACGGACACATCATCCCAGCTGATGATCTTCTCATCAGAACGCCAGGACACCGGAATCTACACCATAATTGTGAAGAACCTTGTTGGTCAAGAAACTTCCAGTGTGGAGATTAGAATCACAGGTACAGACATATATCCTCTGGAGCTCTGGTTGTGTGGAGCTGACATTATTTAGGGATGTATAATCATTCAGGTTTCTCGACAAGGCAAAATGCTTGGTCAAACTTCCAGCAAAGTCAAATAGATAATGCCTTCAGCTTCACAAATGTAAATATGTGAAGCTGAATACCCCTCACCCCACCATTCCATTTCCAAACATGACAGAGAACCTGTGGTAACCTTGAGTTTTCATAAAAACTCAAAAGGTGTTTAGTTTGTCAAGTTTGGGCTACTTTTAAAAAAACATGGCAGCCACCCTAGAGAGGACCCACTTCTGATGAAAATATAAAGTATTTAAATATAAAAGGCCCATTTTAGGGTAAATAGAACATAATTCATACAATTTAGATGAAACCCACTAGTAAAAACATTGCTAGGATTATTTTATATAAAATGTCTGCCAATAGATCCCTTTCACCTTGATCTTAACCACCAAACCTTTAAGCGTTAAGGTGATTAAGATTTGTAGTCTTAAATGTATGTTACATTAAGTCATAGATTTATATGCAAAACAGTGTATAAAGAAATAAAGGTTTTTACTTTTTCACTATAGTCTGAATTTGCTTTGAATTTAAGAAACGTGTGGGGTACATTCAGAAAGAGAACGTATGGGCGTGTGCAGGCTTCCCCTCTGTGGCCATTAGAAACATAATGCATACACATACTAAACATTGGATTCCTTCACATTTCCAGATGATCCGAAACCTCCAGGCCCAGTGGAGCTGGACAAGAACGTGTCAGGAACAGTGACGGTCTCCTGGACCCCGTCTCCGGATGAGAAGAAGGACGACAGGCTGCACTACATGGTCACCAAGCGTGATTCAGAGAAGCGTACCTGGCAGATTGTGGCAGATCATCTCTTCAATAACAAGTTCACTGCCATCAACATCATGCCGGGGAGACAGTATCAGTTCCGGGTCTACGCCAAGAACGACATGGGACTCTCCGATCCCTCCGAGTCAGCAAAATGGGAAGTGAAGAGAGCGAAAGGCAGGTTAAAACGACGGTGTTGGAAAATAAAAAATGTAAACTATTACTTAACTGATTAATCGACACAATACTAAACGACTATTTCAGAGAGCAACAATCATTTTCACCATTAAAACTTACATTTCATATAAATGTTGCCTCCTCACATATACACACTGAAATGTAGATGAGTGAATAAGACAACAGCAATGAAAACTGCATTGATCACTATCATTGCACCTTTTAAACTTTTGTATCTCTCTTTTGCAATCCCAGAGATATTCACCGTGAACGTCCCAGCCTCTAAGGACTGCAGCTTCGAGACCCCGCCTTCATTCCCTGTTCCGCTGAAAACGCACAACAGTCCTGAAAAGTACGAGTGCTACATGAGTTGTGCAGTGACGGGAAATCCAAGACCCTACATCACCTGGTACAGGAACAACATAAGCCTCAACACCAACGCCAACTACCACATCACCAACACCTGTGGGGTCTGCTCCATGGTGATCCTCAAAGTCGGGCCGAAGGACAGTGGAGATTACATGGTCGTAGCAGAAAATAATCTGGGAAGAGTGGAGTGCACAACGAAATTGGTTGTTAAAGGTAAAGAAAATCCAACACAACACATTGGAGTGTGTTATATTTTAAACCTCTGGGTGAATTTTTTGTAACGACGCCCTTTTCTTCCCGTTCCAAATCAGATTGAAGCTGTGGTCCTGAAACCCTGAAGACGAGTGCTCCAGCAAAAATAACGGAGAATTAAAGATTTGCCAATTTGAAACCTCCAGTTATCAGTGTTTTTGTGAATTATTGTATTAATTTGTTTAAATAATCTGTGATGAGAAAAATAAAGGTCAATAGAGCGCAATGAAGAGATTGAGACGTGACATCTGGGATCAACATTAGTGAAATGTTAATCCGGAACCCAAACAAGTTCATTTATGGTCCTATCTTTTTCTTGAGCTGAATCAAGCTTCCTTCTGAAGATACTACCTCTTGGTAAATTGATAATATGATCATACAAATTTAGTGGTATTGTGTGTTCATGTGTAATGTGTTCATCATTGAGGATTTTTTCCAAAATGTAAATAAAATCCAACCTGTTCAAAGTGAACTGCCGTGTCTTACTTCAACCTGACTTCAGTCATGAGTGTGTCAATCAATGCAGAGCAAGATACTCTGAGATACATACTTTTGTCAGCATGCTTAAGAAGATATCACAAATATAAAGCTTAATTCTTTTTATATTGGATTAAGATATACTTTTCTTTCGTATTTGTATATATATAAGTACTGGACTATATGAAGTGGTTTGTCTGCTGCAGTTACATTCAGTTTGGCACGCAACCGTCGCCCCACTGTGAGGTAAATATATTGTGTCTTTCGATTTTAAAACTTCACGTGAGCCGCCTCCGCTCTGCCAACTGTCACGAGTTAGAATTTCTCGTTTACTGCGACCATGTGTTCGCGCGTTTTCAGAGGATAATGTGAGGCTATTATAGAAAGTCATAAATGATAAAACATTTCCTGTGCATGACTCGCAAGTGCAACCTTGCAAACAACTGCACACCTTCCTGAGCTAGGGTCTGGCGACAGACTAAAATTATCCATAATACAGTAGCCACTTGGCATCTTGTTATTGACACATCTCTTCACTGGGAGTTTACTGTACTGGGCTTTGGCCTTTAGAAGCAACCAACCACAGGCCAATAGCAAACAAAGTAAAATAAGCATTTCAGTTTGCTCCAATGAATAAATAGAAATTGAAAAATGTATGTCCGCCGACACAGACACGGATGAGGTTACTGCCGTGCATGCAGCGTTGGGTTATATGACGTCCCTTGTTTTGTCATTGTTTTCTATGGTGGAATTCAGAGCTCCTGACTTTAGTGACCCTTTGCAATAAAAGCCTCAAAGAACATCAAGCTTCTCATATCAGCTTCCCATGCCTGAGAACAGTCATATTTCCTGTGCCTCACATTCACATTTTATTACACTGCTTGAAATATCCACACAGACACACACACACACACACACACACACACACACACACGCACGCACGCACGCACGCACGCACACACACACACACGCGCACACACACACACACACAATCTTGACTAAACGGACCACAGCTCTGTTATTACTAAGACCAATAACAAACAAATAAATGCCCTAAAAGTGTGAAGTAACTTTCTTCTTCTTGAAAAGTGGTTTTTCTGTGCCATGAAAAAAATAATATTTTTTAAAGATAAGACAATGATTTGCTAACACTTCCTTAAAACCTATTAATTTTTCCAGCTTCTATTTATTCTCTGATGTGAAATTGAGCCTGTAAACTAAGAAAGTAAAGTTTGCTAATAGCAATAAGCAACTACAAGTTAGAAAGAGATAATTGTGACTCCTTGGAGAAACTCCCACCCAATCAAACTTACTTTTTGTTGTTATGTAGTTTTAACAATGAATCAAAGACCTGACTTGATCCCCCTAAATAGATCCATTGGTGCATATACAGAATAACCTATTGTTGGAGGACGTGGAGATAAGTCAATCATCTTTATATATACATTTATATATATATATAAGTTATAGTTTTCCGGATGTTGAGCTGAAGGTGGTTTCTATCATACCAATCTATGAACTTCTCCACCAGGGTCATGTACTCCTCTAGTGCAAGTCGTACATTTCCTAGTAGAGGAGGATTTGGTGAACAAAAATGGTGAAATAACTAAATCTATCTAATTCAGAATAATTTTTGGCTTTAATGATTGTATCAATCTGTAACAAGTTAATATACTAAGATTAAGATGAAACTTTTATCCAGACTAGCTTCAACATTGTCTGTATTTTCTCCAATCAGTTTCCTCTGCCGCATTCCAAGATGATTCTGTGTGACAAACCATCTGGTGTGTGTAAGGTTAAGAAATGTCGTAATGTTATAAGAACTCCGCTCCAGAGACACGTACGCAGCCAAATGACGACATGAGATCACACTTATTGTTCATTCTGCCACTGTTGCTATTCAAGGCGGCAATAAACACATAGTATTTTTAGACAATAAGAGTCATTAGCGCGTCTGAACATTCATATGAAGTTGTGTTGTTCTCGTAATTTCACAAGTGTGTCAAAACGGGCATACTTGGCTGTCAGCACTCAGCAGCTCCGTCTTATGACGACACTGACTTACATAACGGACACTAACTAATCACAAAGACAAAAAACCCAAAGGTGTTTGTTTAAAAAAAGTCCAATTTAAAGCCACACAAACATTTCTCTTGCTAACATTTTATTTGCTGATATTTAAGAAGTGAAAGCAATAATCCAAAGTTGTTACATGATTAGTTTATACTAGCAGTATAATTCACAACAGAGGACCTATGGTTTATAATCATATCTTAAATAGATTCATTTCATTTACCAAACAAAAAAAAACCTTTTATTTGGACTTTCCCTGAAGTTCAAGCGTTTTTCAACCATAGGTCATGATCATCCAAAAGAAAGGCTTTGGCTCTCCCTACCCCCCCTTTTCTAGAGGTTGTGATTTATACCAAAAACAAAAAAGCAATCCCCTTTCTTGGCAGGCACCAAGTCTGACGACGTGGGTGCTCGTCGCGGAGTCATTGACATTCCTGTCAGGGTTTAATAGGCTTGTAGAGCAAGGAGGCAACACTTGAATATCAGACCGGGCAGCCGTCAACTCAGGAGGATCCCAGGAGAACAGAGGTAAGTTCATCATTCATCTCACAATCAGCACCAGTCTTAGATGGAGGGGTTTTTTACTCTTGATTGTTGGCTTCAGTCTTTCACAAAGAACTAATCCTGGGACTGATTCACTCTTTAACATCTCGTCCAAGCATTATAATAGTTCGTTTTTGGAAAAGTTTTTAAAGTGTGTGCCTATAAACGCAATTAAACTGCCTGGACTGTGAATTGATCTGATGTGTATAGTGCAGTATTTATATTGTATAAATATTCTAATTTTGTGGCTGTGTACAAATGTTTTTCTTTTAATTCACAGGTTTGAGTAGATTCAAATTACGTGGTTTAGATGGTCGTCTTGGTAATTTCCTATAATTTAGAAAATGCAAAAATACAAAAAGGTCATTTTAAAAAGCATTTTGTGTTGTAACCAGATTGATAACTCAAATTATTTTAATAATATTGATTATATTATATATCTAACGAACATTTAAGGTATTTAAATGAGTTGTTTGGCGAATTTATGTCTTTTTATTAATCTAAAAGCATCTAGGGGCATTCTTGTTCAAACTCTCACCTTAACCTAATTGTTTCTGTACTATTCTGTTCTATATTATTATGTATTACTACGGAAAAATATTGATTACAAACCAAAAGAGGCAGGAGGGGCCCTTAACATAACCCAAATTAAGAAAGAATGCCACTGTCAGCGTCTGCACATCATCAGCGCCATCTCCCTAGATAGCCACATGCTTTCGGAACATGCCCTTTAGCCGTGTGTTCCTTTTAATCATTTTTACGATGCTCTCAGTCACTCGCATACCGTCCTATGCTGTATTTCAGCACTGGTCACATGAAACCCATAAAAATCCGCTCTCACGGCAAGGAGGCAAGGAAGCCGCTAGTTTGAGACCGTGTCAGAAGCCAAGTACTCGGAGCAAGTTCTGAACCTTGAAAGTGCAACTCAAATGTTTAATGAGCATTAGAGTTTGAACTGTTTGTGACCTCTGTTAAAAATAATTTTTTTTTAAAAGGCATGCAATTTACAGTCATGGAAAGTGCTCCTCATATTAACCTCAAGTGTAGCTGCAGCCTAATTGGGACAACAATTTTTTCATCACATTGTAGCGCTTGAAATTATAAAACAAATTTAAACACAGATAGTTTTTTGCTGTATCGACAAACCCAATGAGATGCTACATTAAAGCTGACTTATCAGGAGTTTGAGTGTAATTAATATCAATCACATGATGATGTAATGAGCAGGAGTCAGCTCTGCACGATCCACTCGTGTCATCAGTGATTTACAAACCCTATTAAGATGTTCGGGATGAGATGCTCAACACTTTTATCTGGCATGCGACCTATCAGGTGTCAATCCACTTTTCTCATCTTTCAACAGCCGTGTGCCATCGACACTCTATAGAGTGTCACGCGGCTGCACTGGGAGCCGCTGGGTTTGTGCAGACACTCGAGACGCTCGAGGTGTTTAACGGCCGACACATCGAAATTTCGACGTGTGAATGGTGTCAACACTGTAACAACTGATTTGTTGAAAACTATAAATTGGTCCGACAATCTGGTTTGGTTAATGTGCCGGTGAATCTACGTTTTTAAAGAAGTCCAGTCGAGTTCTCTAGCTTGAACTCATGTTGGAAACTTGAAACAGCGGGAAGCGACAGACACTCCAGTACTGACAATACGGCCAGTTGGTCTGTCAGTCAGCCAGTTAGCCTGTGGGAGAATGTGTCTGTTTGCTTATTTACCTTCAGGCTTTACTGTATATATTACAGTCTGGGTTCTGTACTGCTTTAACACCCTGCTCTCCTATTAGATCAGAGACGCACAACTCTGCCGCTCACGTAAAATGCACAAACCAGTGATTCACGACCGCCACAAACCCAAACAGCTGTCACGGGATTTCAGTTGTGGTTGTAACTGGTCTTGTAGGAGGAGGAATTCATTCAGAGCAAAGACATCAGACCACGTCAGCAGCATTTAGTTGTGAGGAGAATAAACAGTAGAAGGAAGGAACTGCCGGACAATATATTCAAGCTCCAGGCGATTCCCTGCCTGATGTTCTCACACTCACCTTCACCACAGAATAACATCTGAACACACACAGTGATTGAGAAGTAGATTCTTGAGTCTTGCAGTAAAGAATAACTTTGAATATGATTAGATGAATTGTGGTTTGAAGTCATTTACGGAAGATAGATGAAGCCAAAGTATATTTTCTTCTAATTATTCAAATTGTCATCACTGGTTTATATGGTTGTGAGGTGGAGTTCTCTGTTAGAATCCTGAATAAATTGTGTGTGTCTTTGAAGTCTACGTTTTCTTTCTTTCAGGAGAAAACATCTTTCCTGCTATTTGATCTGATCAATTGAGATGCAACTAATGTGCTTTTATTAACTCCATCCTATTTTTGTAGTTGGAGAAATCTCTCTTATTATCTAAATCAATCTTGAAATCAAAGGAGCCGGGATGTTTCGAAAATCCAAGCTGATGGATGGGACCTCAGCAGGCCTGGGTAAGCATCGAGTGCTAATCTTATTTTCTGCAGGAGAGTTAAGCTTGTTGCAGGGAACAACAAGCTTAACATGAGATGTTAATTGTTGGTCTTTAACCCATTTAGCAAACACGAAGGTGACAAGTAACCAAATAAAACCTGTAATCTGAACATGAGGGGAAAAACCGAGAATCTTTTGAAATAAATACTGGATCCAGCAACCTTTAATCTAAAAGGAAACATTTTTGATAATAAGTATAAAAACAACAGTTTATACTAACTTCCAACATGTTTATTATTGAAGATCTTAGGATGCAGCTGCATTTAGAAAAGTCATATTATGTTAATGCAAAAATATTAATGAATCATATTTCACATCTTCAATTAACAAGTCTTAAAATAAAAAGAAACATTTTCTGTTCAAAGTCTAACAGATTTCATAGAAGGCTGAAACTCTCCTACCATGTTTGGAAGGAGGGAGAGAGGTGAAGGGGTATTCAGCTGCGACATGAAACTTCACCACTAGATGTCACTAAATTCTACACACTGAACCTTTAACAAATAAACCTACATTTTTTTTTAAAGATTGACTTATTCTGGTTCATTATCAAGGCTCCTACTCTGTCTCAAAGCATTCACTTTCGGGAATTTGTAGTAACATTCAAGTAAGACTCTCTTGAGAAAGCCTGCAATTTTTCCATCAGAAACCATCGGACTGCCCGTTGTGTAGTCAAGGCCAATGGGAGGTTATAAAGTCGGTGAAGACTATATAACACTTGACAGCCCTGTGCATATAAGCAAAAAAGGTTGAATAACCTCACTTCAATCCATGATCTAATGCTTATACCATGTTGACCTGTGCTGTACATGCTCTTTCCCATTTGCCTTATCAGGTCCAGATGGAGAGAGTTCCAATGGTAATCAACAGTAGTTTGTTTTTGCTAGTGAAGGCATGAAAAGCTGATTTACAGTATGCTGCACATATATTTTGTGCATAGATATGTGGATGCATCACTACATATCTGCTCTCAGGTTGAATATCAGGCATGAACTCCCAAGAAAAAAGGTTAAACAGATAAACTTTATAAATAAAAGAAATTTAAATGTGGACTGACACAATACTCATCTACTGCACCAGAGCCACATGTGTAACGTTTAGATCCAAGTGACAATTAACTGAGTAACATGGAACATTCTAATACATGCCGTATTAGAATGGGTCTCTACATTGTTTATGCGAGTGATGATCCCATTTACAAAAACAACAACAGCTTGAAGGCTGGATGTGATCATGTAATCATCTGCCAAATGTATTGTGTCACTGACACTTCATTTTCCACTGACAGTGGGATTCAAGAAGAAATCTCGAGTCCCCGGCGTGATGATTACACAGTTCATTGAGACACTGCCAGAGGGAAAGAACCATCCGGACTTCACCCGCAAGCCAATTGCTCTGACCATCCAAGAGGGTAGGGACTGACTGCTGCAGAATCATTATTAACACAAAATACTGGTGGAATTTACATGATTCTGCATAATGGTTTAAATCCATGAATTTGTTTGAAAGGACATTAGCAGCACAGATTTGCAACAATTAAAACCTAAATGCATAAAAGAGTCAGATAAAGTTTGTTGTGTTATCATACCATGAGTTCTATGTTAGTAAAGTTAAGGCTATATTACATACGTGCGTATATAAATAAGAATCACACTAAATAAACGTGGATCTGTTTTTCCATGTGATTTAGAACATGCAGTGACCTTTTATCTCTTTTTACAGGAAAATTTGCCTTTTTCAAAGCCATCGTCACCGGAGACCCGGCTCCAACTGTAACATGGGGCCGAAATAACGGAGATGTGTCTGATACTTCAAGATACCAAACCAAACACGATACCGTTTCCAATGAGCATACATTTGAGGCAAGTGATATGGGGATATCAAATAGCATTGATAATGTGCAGCAGCATGGAGAAAATTATAGATAAATAGAAAATTGAGGAAGGAAAAAAGGAGATTTGATAACATCAAGGTCATCCTGTCTTCAGAGCATCATTTAAATGTTTTTTGTTACATTCTGAAGGAAGTCAGTCCTATCAACACACACTGGACACATTTAACTGCTCACAGACCAATAGCAATGCAACTTTAACCTACTTTAGCTTTACCAATAATACTGGGAGTTACATAAACAGACAATGTGGAAGCATTGGTATTATTTGCATCATTATCATTATATCCATTACATTTAGCATGTCTTGGTTCTTTCAGATGCCAAATGTCATGCCGGATCAAGCGGACACCTACAAATGCTTTGCCAAAAATGAATATGGACAAGCCATAGTCACGGTCGTTCTGAATGTTATTGAAGGTAAGGGCTGCTTGCTGGCAATGCAAAAGAAAAAAGCAATGTAAGAAATATGATAGAAGGTGATTTACACTTCTCTACTGAAAACCTTTCGGTGTAAGGCCACTCTTTCCAGTGCTCAACACTCAGCAGGCTGCTTAGAAACACTGTATGATGAACTTAATTCTCCTCCTTTCTGCCTTTAGTTGGTTTCAAGAAGAACAAGAACCCGCAACAGACAGCAGAGCTTACTGAAGAAAACTTTAAGAATGTGCTCAAAAGGAAAAGGTGGGTTTGAGCTACTATATTAACAGTGTCTTCTACAGATTTACAAGACTGTCTGAGCGAATCATCCTATTTTCAAATTCCAGTAAGGTGCGTCCCAAGACTGAGAAACCTGTGAAGAAAGACGGGGAGATTGATCCGGAGGTTTGGGAGCTGCTACTCAGCGCTGATAAGAAAGAGTACGAGAGAATCTGTGCAGAGCATGGAATCACTGACTTCCGACGTATGCTCACGAAACTGAATGAAATGAAGAAGGAGAGGGAGGAGGAACAAGCTCAGGTTTGTGACATTTGCATGATGATTTGCTTTTTTCTATGAGATGTGATATCGACTCCTCATGCTGCAATAACAGAAGGTAAAGTCAGTTCTCTTTCCCCCCTTGATACTTATTTCTTATTCCGTTTCTGTCTCAGTTCGTCAAGGAACTGAGTAACCTGAGGCCCATTCAAGTCAATGCAGATGGTTCCGCCTCCTTTGAGGTTGACATGGATCTTATTGACCCGAGCAGTCACATCTTCCTTTACAAGGTTAGTGTGGAAACACAATTATACTTCCAGCCGCCCTTCTACATATCACCGCCTAACAGGTTGGGGGGAGTCACCCCGAAGAAATCAGGAGCAGCCGACCTCAATTTCAACCATGAACCCAGAAGTGAATATTTCTTGTACATTTCCCCTGCAGGATGGTGTAATGGTTCCATATACAAAGGAGTTGGGAGACAAGATAAAGCACGGCCTAAAGATAGTGGGGAGAAAGTATACTTTCAGTATGAGGGACCTCATGCCAGAAGATGCTGGACTGTACCAGTTGGATGTGGAAGATGTGAATATGTTTACTACTGAATTTAAAAGTAAGTTTCATACTTGCATACAGTTCATTATTAACCTTAATTAAAGCAAAGGAAAACCATGTTTTTTTATTTAGATGTTGATAATATTATTGATATAAAACTAATAACTTGTTATTTTCTAGTCCCCGTGGTGGAGTTCCTGGTGAAACTTCAGGAGGTGAAGGCAACGGAGAGAGAAGATGCCGTGTTCGAGTGTGTCCTGTCAAATCCCTTCGCCAAGATTCTGTGGTTCGGCAAGAATCTGCCACTGGAACAAGGGGACAAGCACGATATCGAGGTTTCAGAGGACAAGCTCATTCACAGACTGGTGGTCAAAGACTGCATGGTGGTGGACAAAGGAATTTACTCAGCCTGCGCCGGAATAAAATCCTGTAACGCATGGCTGGTTGTTGAAGGTAAGATTCACTCCATTAAAAGACTGACTGATAATAATCAACAGTTTGTAATATTGAGATAAATGTGTCTGATTCCCATTGCAAATCATTTGTTTTTCCTAAATCAGCTGACAAAGAAGCTCCAAAGGGGAAAAAAGCAGCGAGGAAAACCACGAGGGCTGGAGGAGCTGGAGTGGACCTGCAGAAAGTGGCCCAAGAACAACAAGTCAAACTAGTGAAAGAAAGAGAAGAAAGAAAGGAACAGATTCAAGCTGCTAAAGAAGCTGCCGCTGCTGCGCCCCCCCCTGAAGCCCCTCCAGCTCCTGCAGCTGCACCTCAGGCACGAAAAGATCCCAAACCAGGTAAGAGCCATGGCTGTAAGGTGTTTTTAAAAAGGATGGTTATTGGGTTTAATGCTATTTAATTTATTTTAGTTTCTGCATGTCTCTTTAAGCTGATTTTTTAAACTATTTAATATATATTCTTAACTTTAATAACCATAGGAAACGTCAAGATTGTTGTATTTCAGTGTGTCTAAATAATCACATTTAAAGAAGTCAGCCTAGGATATAAGAAAATATAACAGACATGTATTATTTATATACAGTCACTTTATACACAAAACAATAAATGAATTAAATACAGAATTCATTGAGATTTATTCTTTGTTGTATCAATTTAGATGAAATGCTTAACATGATGATTTATTGATTATGGTGACCACTAACTACTTTTAATGTTTTATTGAAACAGTGAGCCAGCCGGCAGCGGTGGCAGCGGCTCCTTCAGCTGTGGAGGAAGTGATCCCAGGTAAGAATCTGTGTAGATAAGCTTTGTGTGTATTTAAAGAAGGATTACAGGATTTAAACAATAAATTATTTTTGTAGTTTTGATTTAATAGTGCTAATTTGAATTTCACTCAAACTGAGCAAGGCAAGCTTATTAAAATATTGGAAGAAGAGAATTGATGAATGCAGACTCATTATCTCCATTCACAATGTATTCTTTTATTATTAATTCAAGCTTATGTCACAGTTACTAGATGAGATGCATGAATGAATAATTGTGAAAAGACTGATAACATGGGATTACATAGAAGTGCTTTTAAATGTGTTTAAATATGTTATGCAAAGCAAGAGACTATTTTGAGATCTGCATCCTACCCGAGTTATGGGATCCATCTCATTGAACATCATGTCTGGTCTTGTTGTCGATGGCATTATCACACAAGTGCCGGTGTAAGTGCAGGCTGGTTGGGACAGTTGTAAAACATACATTACCTCAACATGGATCCTGTATCTCAAGACCGTAAGTTCATTGCCAGCTGACTTCTAAACAACCACCCCCCCCCCTCCCCAGACATATTAAGACATCTTAAAATAACTCTGTACATTCAAAAGATATTTATTGGACATGGCAATGAAACGTGATTCTAGAAGCAATATTACAGCCCAATGCCAGACTAACATTAGCAGTTTGCCAAAACTTCAACTGAGATGACTCTCATTATCCAAAATATTGAGCAGTGCTGATGTAGCACTATGGTTTGTACCTTGAGTTCACCAACTCAGCTATTCAAGGACTTTCCAAAAGCTTGAAATACTTAAATACACATTCAATAATGTATGACATACTTTTGTATATGTAATTTGTAGAAGTTATTATTTATTAATACTTAAAACCCAGATAAATAGATGTGTTTACAAACTGTCTGTCATTCAGGTGAACCAGCGACAGCACCGGGAGACTTGGTAGAAGGTAAGAGAGACAGTGGTGCAAACAAAACTGAGGAAGTGACTCAGTAAAGCTCAGTCAAGTGACTCACTCTTGTTGTTGCTGTTATCCAATCAGCTGAGGAAGCCGTTGGTGTTGATCCACCACAGGCAGCAGCTGCAGGAGGTGGTATGCCCGATATTTACCACTGAACAACAAACAAGAACGCCGACATTAAAAGACTAATCAAAGACTAAAAGATTTGCTTTAGGCCACTGGGTTTCTGCAAAGGTTTGCAAAAACCTGATATTTGCGTCTTGTTATAATTATGCTTGATTTTAAAATCATTAACTTGCCTCTTACGGTTATTTGTATTTAACATCAACTTTATGAGCAGCACAGCCTGATCTAATATGAAAACTATGCACTATATTAGCACTGCATACAACATCATTAACCTTTTTCTTTGTGCAAAACAACAATGACATTTAGAACCCGGCTGATATTGACCTTTGTGCCAATACAGTGGAAACCACTTATAGTGATTACTTTGTCCCGGGACAGACTGGTCACTATAAACGGTTGACAGCTTTAACCTAATTGTGTAGTTCCTGCATGATGGTCCCGGACAGAGAAGGCTAACTTTGTTTCACGTTGTCCAGAGCCCGTTATCACCTGTGCCCTCTCGGATAACTACGCTCTTCGTGGAAAGACAGCGGAATTAGCTGTGAAGATGAACCTGGAGCGTGATGGTTCCTGGTTCAAAGATGGAGAGCAGGTCAAGGCCATGCATATGTTATTATCATATTACGACATTCTTATCTTACAATTTGAAATCTCACACTTTCATTTAGAGTAAGTGTAACAATCTTTGAATGGCGATATAAATCATCACCAACAGCCCACAGTATAAACTGCAAATTAACAAATGGTGTCTGTGATTTCATTAAATTTAAGTTATGCATTACAATAAAGTTTCAAGGTCTCCCTTTTCCTTTTAATTTGCTAGTTAAACTCAGGTGCCGGGGTCACCATAACCAAAGAAGGAACCTCTCACACGCTGACGATTAAAAGCTGCACAGATGACGACTCCGGACTTTATCGTTTTGTGTCAGGGGAGCAGAGTACACAGGGAAAGGTTACTGTAGGAGGTATGATTTACTTTCCTCCCTTAATTGCAGAACATGCAGGAGATGGCTGCTGCAAAAATGCATTAAACTTAATTACTCTCTGCTTTATAGACGTACCGGAGTTTGACCCTGACGACCTTCACAAGTTCGCCAAACCTGTGATAGTAAGAGTGGGGCAGAACGCTGCTTTCAAGATGCCTTACACTCCTCAGGAATCTCTGACGGTCAGTTGGTTCAAGGATGGCACCGAGATCAAAGACGGGGGAGGAGTCAAGATCGTGAAGGAGCCCAATCACAGCCGCCTGCTGCTCAGAGACTGCCTGCGGACAGATGCAGGCGAAATAAAAATACAGCTCAAAAACCCATTTGGTGCTGTGGAGGCCACATCTCAGCTTATTGTGATTGGTACAAAATCAAGGAATTTAATACAAACCGTGCACCTTACTGGGAACCAGTGTGTGAGCTGCATATAAAGTGTTACACTGTGTTGTTCTCGCAGATCGCCCAGGCCCACCAGAGGGTCCAGTGGAGACCGTGGAAACCACCTCGTCTGTGATCGAGATCAAATGGAACCCTCCAAAGGACGACGGCGGCTCGGCTGTCACCAACTATATCATAGAACGACAGCAGACGGGACAGAGTCTGTGGATGAAACTTGGCGATGTTTTAGCTGACAGGACGTCCTTCAGAGACAGGAACGTGACTCATGGAAAGAAATACAACTACCGCATCTACGCCGAGAACCCCGAGGGCCTCAGTGACGCCCTGGAGACAGCTGACAGCATTATGGCTGGCATAATGAGTGAGTGCAGGAAAGGAGAAGTCTCATTTAGCGTTCCTCAGCAAAATCCCATGATAATCTGCCTCAGGTTGTAATAAATGAAAATGGCTTCAGATAGTTTTTGTGATAGCTTCAGATTGTCTGTCACACAACTCAGCTGTTGTAGGGATCCCACAATAAAAAGAGGTTTATCTCAAAGAGGAATTACTAGTTACAACATGCAGATGTACTTTATTTATTCCATGTTTTTAATGCTCTTACATGATTACTCAGACTACTCGTCCTTTCCTAGTACTCGCTGGTCCACCTGGCGCTCCCAACGTGGTGAGTGCCTCTAAGACGTGTATCAAATTGACGTGGACCCCCCCGGAGGACGACAGAGGAGTACCGATCATCGGTTATCAAGTAGAGAAGCGAAAGAAAGACACAAATGAGTGGATAGCACTGAATGCCCTCAACGAACCTATCAAAGGTCAGAAACAAAAGCATACATATCACATATGACGGTGAAAAAAAATTATTCTTTTTTCCTGACTTTTCTCCTTGCTGTGCTTTTCATCTTATATCTAGAGGCTAAGTTTGCTGTTAAAGATGTTATGGAGGGAGCGGAGTATGAGTTCAGGGTTGCGGCAATCAACGAGTCAGGATCTGGAGATCTAAGCCCTCCTTCTGCCATGGTGTGTGCAAAGAATCCCAACAGTACGTACAGAACCATCTTCACAGTGCATATCAATGATTTAACCTTGTTGTCCCACCACATATTGTCTGCTGCCTTGTCTGCGTTTCATAATCGGTGAGCTTGCGTTTTCCTTTCAGTGAGACCTTGTTTCAAAGATCCAGAGGACTTCATTGTCGTCAGAGCCGGAAATTCTGCCCGGGTCAAAATCTGCTATGAGGTATGAATAAATCCAAAATCTGGTTTGCATACAGTGTCCTTGCTGCTCGGTGTAAATCTAAAATCCATCAGTCGGTTCCGGTTGTTAGATTTTATGCCCCAATCCAGCCATGTCATGTCTTGAGTGATGAGTTTACCACATTGTGATGTGACTGCTTATGTCTCACACTTTATCTCATTTATCTGACGTTACTATATCTCCAGGCCGAGCCTCCACCCGAGATCACTTGGCTGAAGGAGGATGAGCCACTATCCCAGTGGATCAATATCATCAATACCGAGGGGATGTCTCAGCTTGTCATTCCCTCATCGAAGCGGTCAGATTCGGCCATCTACACGATTACCGCCAAAAACTCGGTGGGTGAGGCCTCGTTTGACGTTGAGGTTAGAGTCGCAGGTAAGGACAAGTACCGGAAGTGGCACTTATGTGCTGAAACTACTGGTGGAAGTTTGTATGTGCTGAAATTAACGATATGTAACTATCACAGCCCTCAGGTCTTTAAAAAGGATTTAAAGATTGTATCTGTTAGAAATTAGAATATTTTTTCAATTACCCTCATTGTGTTCCTCTGTTCAGGAACATTAGTTAATGTATCGTAGTAGGTGGGAATTATTTTGTCAATTAAATGTCAAAAACAGCAACCTGGTGTCAATTGGAAAGTAAACATTTCCCCAAAACGCAGGGAAAAAGCACTCAAATAAGACAAAGGTTTAGATTACGATTCTTTCCTCTCTCGGTAGTATAACTTTCTTCCCTATCGTACTCGTTGCTAGATGAACCCAAGACTCCAGGGCTGGTGGAGTTGGAGCAGACGGTCGACGGCAAAGTGGCGATCTCATGGGCGCCCTCTCCTGACGAGGAGATCGACGACCGCCTGTACTATGTGGTATCTCAACATGACTCCAACAGCCGAGTGTGGAAGACTGTGGCCGACCGTCTCACCGCTCACACATACACAGCCAACAACATCCTTCCCGGGATAGAGTATCACTTCAAGATCTACGCCAAGAACGACGTGGGCCTCTCGGATCCGTCTCAGTCGCCGACCTGGGGCGCCAACAGCAACAGAGGTGGGATGTTTCATCACGTAGTCACAGTAACATCTTCCATTTTAAGTAACAGTAATTTTCTAAATTTAAATTGTCTGGGTTTTTTTCTCCTCCTTAAAGTTCATGTAAATTCGAAACGAGGTAATTCCACGGACATTTCCTTCGAGAGGCCCCCGTCCATCCTGGTCCCTCTCAAAGTCCACGCTCCACCCAAAGGTTATCAGCTGTACATGACATGCGCCGTCCGGGGAACTCCGACACCCTCGGTATCCTGGTTCCTGAACGACGTGTGCATCAACTCAGACAACAACTACTACATCACCAACTCGTACGGAGTGTGCTCCATGTATATCCTCCGAGTTCGGACAGTGGACAGTGGGGAATATAAGGTGGTGGCCGTCAACTCTTTTGGAAAGGCAGAGTGTTCCACTAAACTTGTTGTTAGAGGTAAGGTTTGACTTAAGAGTTGATTTCTATATTCAGAAGTTCATGGTATGATTTTTGTTCTAATCCTTGTTCCTGCCTTTTCTCCACAGAATAAAATGGCAAAAAAGTTTGATGCAACTTTTCCTCCGACCGAGATTCTGGAAAGTACGAAAATGTGATGTTTTATTGCAAAGATTGAATTGAAAACCTGTGATGCATATAGAGCAGGTACAATCTGATTAAATTATTTAAAAGCTAAAAAAAAATTTTGAAATGCAAATGAATCATAATTGTTACTGTTTAGTTAATTGTTTAATAAATGATTGAGACATCTGTCAAATATATGAGCTTCTAACAATAAATCAAACAAACTGACTGATCGGTTTCCTGTGCTTTTTTTTCAAAAGAGGCTTGACTGTGCAAACATCTTTCACTAAATCACAGATAAAATCTCATTAGCCAAAATCTCAGTAGTTAAAGCAGCAGGTCGTGTCTGAGCCCATGACACTATGCACATGATAGTAATTAATTACATTGAGCCTCAAGGATCCAGGTTCACTCTCTTCCATTGATATCCATCTGAGCTGCCCAGTACACTTATCTATATGAGGATCCTTGACTGCAAATGTTAAAGTAGTTGTTCTCATATTAACAGGAAAAACAACCCATTTAACTGCTTCTATACAATACTCATATATATGGTATATACAGTTGGGAGTTGGGTCAAAATTGTCTGGTCAGAAATAACCTAAACAACCATAAACATATATCCAAAGCCTACTAATGACATTATTTTCAAAATTAAGAGTTGAGTAAAGCAGCCATTTGAGGATATTTAGCACAGTTGTTTCTTTATCTTTGAGAACTTGCCTCATGTCCTCGGCCTGGTCAGGGGTGATCTCCGTGTTTATTCTCCTCTGGTGTCATCGGGCTTTTCTTGCAGCTCCTTCTCTCTTATTAGGTTGAGGTCACTGTTCAACCTGTGTCCATAAGTTGTGCTTGTTTAACCTTTAACAATGATGAACCCGAAATCCTGCTCAGAACATTGAGTACAACACAACAACACCATCATCATGAGTAATCATCTTTTTATAATGCCACCACAATGTGACTCACTAAATACCAAACGGGTGCTGCGAGAGTTTCGGTTGATGCGATCAGAGGCTAATTGGATCGGCCGATTTCATTCACATCAACCGCAGATTGTTTTACCAAATAAAATGTCTCGTGTTGATGTGAACGGGCCAATGAAGACCACGGGGGAATCGATCGTATTACCGGAGACCTTGTTAAGCTGCCAGTCAGAGGCGGTCGGTGGGATGCTTTACCTCTCACATCAGGGAGATTTCCACGGTTGGTTTGGATCCACCATTCGCGAAGTCTAGACCGCGAAGGTCAAGTGCAGATATATCCATCAGTAATGAGATTGACATTAGTGATACTTTGCTAGATGCTAGATTCCATCCCTTTCTGACAGGTGGGGACACTGATATATACAACTATTAATATATGATGCTGCGGGTGTTTTTATATTGTCAACAGTCACAGTGGAAAACCTCGACTGGATGTGTCCAGTGACAGATTGGATGAACAGTCACAGTGTATTTCCAGTGCCAGCTGCAAAGTGATCTCTTTCATTGGGATAAGAAAGATGAACCTCCACCTTATACCGTTGCCATAATATGGGTTTTACCAACTACATTTCAGCCATGTATGGGTTTTTAATGCACATCTAAGAACCAGACAAAAAGGGGCGTCCACTTTGAAATACGGGATAGAGAGAGAGCGAGTGGAAGCTCAAGACGGACAACGGAAGGTTGAAGAACGGAAAGTAAGTCCGATTTTGATATTCAGCAACCGGTGTGAATGCTTTTCATCGAATGAGGCAAATAGAGATCAAGGAGAATATCTTAATGATGAGGTTGGAACCTTCATGAAGGATGGTTCAGGTCAAATGCATTATTCAAACGAGGGAGCAGAACAGGTAGGTTTTAGTTAATTTGTTTTCAGTTTAATCAATTTTGATTTACTGAACTCTCTGGCATAGTGGGGTTAAATGTGTTGTCAGTATTTAATTCTGCTAAACTACAGACAAAAGCAAATACCATAAGATTGAATTATTTAATGATCAGCATATATTTTTCTTTGTTATATACCTAGGTTAAAATTATATTTGCTATAACCATCATTATAAAAAGAGTGGGAATAAACTATACTACATGACCGTGATAGCCATAAAGAAGGCATCTACAAGATCATCTCAATCCACTGGGATTTGATTTGACACAAAAGAAAAGTACTAATGAAGCTTTTGAGATCATCCTGTAATTCTGATTTTAAAGATCTCAACTGTGTGACATGTTTCAACTGGGGTTAGTGTGACTATAGCACAGGAATAAGCAGGAGCCTAAAATCAGTTTGCACAAAAGTTTGATACATCAAAACCATTTTTTGGGGAAATGATCTGGGTCAAATATTCTTTTTTACCAAATGTTCTCTTCCTCTTGAGGTTCTCAAAATTATACCGTATTAAAAGCCTTACGGCCATAATCTTGATATTCAGCCCATTTTGCTCTAATTAACCTCTCGGCTCTGCAGATACAAAAATAATTACCCAACTAACTCAGAGATAAAAAATCCACTGCACAAGCACTTTTTGGGTTATTAGCATCCACTGGCACTTGACCTAAAAGTCCTGACACACGAAAGCAGGTCAAAGTCATCTCTAGTTTACTGCCTATAGCTGAGGGCTTCGTTAGATTAAATTCTGTATCTAAAACTCCCTGGAATGTTTTTTGTCACTTTTATAAATAGAGTAAACCAATCTATGTGTTTGTCACTTTAATACACAAGAGGAAGCTACACATTCTATCAGGAGATAAATTAGAGTTTCAAAGATATTGTTGCAGTCGTTTGCTTGTAGCGCCCAATTAGAATACCCATGCAAAACAATTTGTAAGAATTTGTGGCATAAACAAAATTGACAGATATTTGCATTGCCTTAACAGACGGATGCAAAGACATTCTGCTCCCGTCTATGTTTGGATCATGAGCAGTTAAACTGCTGGCACAGCCACATGACTCCACGGGCAGTCGGGCAGAGTCAGCCACTAGGTGGGATTTCACATTCCCCATTTACAGTTCCCCAACGCGTCTCCAACTGTCTGCGCGGGTCATGCGGGGAGTCCAGTCATCCCGTACTTTGACAGGTTAACGTCATACACGGACATGGATGATACATGAGGAGAACATCCAGGGCGTGTGTCCTATCCGGCGTAGCCATCTCCGGCCCATGACCCCTTTTTGGGTGTCCTATAGGTTCACATGACCCAAGCAGCGAAAGAATGGTTGAGTTTCCATTACAGGAGTTGAGTCATGCAACCTTGACTACACTTGCAAGTGGGTGTCTACAGACTAATAATGTATACTTGTGCATAATCCATTATTCAAGAGTCATCTTGAAGCAAAAGTACATCAAATTTAGTCTTATCTATCTTACATAATACATAAATACATAAATATACATAAACACAGAGAGAGTGAGAAAAATGTAAGAGCGGTTACCACCAGAATGGAATTTATCTGCCTTGACCTTGATTCCTCGAGTCCCTGGAATGCTACAGAAAGAATGGAGCAGCCTTTCCAAAAGCTAAAAGAGTTTTATCTCATCTAGTGACTGAAACTCAGAGCATAGGATTCACATCATTTGATGAAATGAAATATCTCTCTGTATTCACATCCGTTACTTGAAATATAGCTCAGGTGCCTCGTATTGATCATCTTTGAGATGTTTTCTATACCGTGATGATTTAAAAAACTGCGTGCAGAGCATAGAGGCAGAATTGTCTCGAGACACTGACCTGGGGAAGGCTGTGAAAATATTTCACTCGTTACAAAATAATGTAGAAGTGGTTTAGGGGTCAGGGCAAGCTGTGAATGTCCTTGAGTGGCCGCACAGCCCTGACTTGAACCCAATCACTCATCTCTGGAGGGTCCTGAAAAAAGGCTGCACAATTCAAGCTGATCTGAAGTGAGTGAATCTGAATGTCAGAAGATAATCCCCCAAAATCCAGGTGTGCAAAGCCTGTGGTGTCATATCAAAGAAGACTTGAGAGGATAATCACTGCAGAGGGAGTTTCAGCTACTTACTGAGGAAAGGGTCTAATAAAAAACTGAAAATCATTTGTCATTAAGGGTTCTTGTGTGTTGAGCAGGAAGAAAAACATACAATGAGGTCTGGACACTTTCTGCTGTTTGTGTCGTGGTAGCAGTCAAATTATAGGTTTTTCACCTGGACAGTCAGTGGTCGATAAACAAGGTCAAGCTCCATTGAAGCGCTGCACCCAGAAGACACTCCTGTGGATTGTATTAACTCATCAGAGGCTTGTCCAAGTACCTGCAGCCAGTGTTCACCTGTGCTTTTAGTAGTGTTGTGATAGTGAGAAAGAAACTGAACCAGAACTAAGTGAAAGTGTCAGAAGTCAAATTGTTATTCTGAGCAAAGAGCAGCCTTCTCAAGAGTCAGATCGCAAGGCAGTGGATTTAAAACCCGAAAACACTTTGCAGGAAGTGGATCAGTTGAATGCAGGCCGAACAAAAGTATACAGTACCATCAGAAGATCAATATATCAAGCTTAGCGTCCGGATAAAACCATTATCGAGGTCGGTTGGAAGCTGTTGCCCTAATTTTAAAACCAGTTCATCTCGAAACCAGTTTAAGAGCACTGCTGACACTCCAATGGTCTAGATTCGAAATGTGTTAATGTTCAATATTTAAATTATTAATTTATATCCCTCTGTGGCTGTAACATGTGAATTTGCAGAGTAGTGGTACTAATCATAAAGAATCTGCTCAGAAAATATTTTATCTTATACCTTGTTCCTCCAGTATGACTTAGTTGTTTTACAGTAACACACTCTTCTGCTATATAAATTAAATCTATGCCAATAACAATAACATCTAATATTAAGAGAGCCTTGAGGGCTGTGACCCAAACGGTGGAGAAACACTGCAAAAGGGCCCACAGGGGGATTAGAGGACAGTGAAGCACATAAGTCTTTTCCTTCTTTAAACATTTATTTGAAAGCCATTTTGATTTGTTGTACTTTATGGGTTGATGATAAAGTTTGTGTATCTCACGGGAACCCTTTCATTGTTCAAACGCCTGCCACGGAGAAGTGCAAACAACCATCAACCACAACGCACAAAGCGCTGACAGCTTTTCTTTGTGTTCCAGCCCGGGGAGCGATAACAGCTTTTATATGACAAATAACTGACAACGCGGCAATGTTGGATAAAAAGCGGGACCCAAAGGCCGTAGGTAAGTCGCTGTTTATGTGTTACTGTTTAGTGCGGTGATCTTTAATTACATCAACAGTTCAGACAAAGACCTTCCCTCATATATACGTATTTACACACACGTTAAACTTTTATGCATGTGATACAAAGTCTTAGGGGGCTTTTACATCTACCTTGTTTGGTGTGAACCTTTCAACTTTTCAGTTTAGTCCGATTGTTAAAAATAAGTGTGGAAAGTTCCACATCCGAATCAACAAACCAAATTTTAATGTTCTCGATCAAGGAAACATCATTTGATTATTTGGAGAAAGTAAATTTGGAGAATTCAGACATTTTGGACCGATTGCAGGAAGTTGAGAAAGCATTAAACGATAGAAGAAGAAAAAGAAGCGGCTAAATGGATTTCTTGCAGTCTGAACCTCTAATGATACAAATCTGAAGGATGAGGGCTGGCTGCACAGGTTCATTCTTAATTATTTTATATGCACGTTATTCAAAAACGTTAGTGAATAAAATAGCGTGATTGACAATGAGCCAATGTCTGACGCACAGCCTTCTCAAAACTGATCAATATCAAGAAAGGTAGACGCAGCACTTGTAGTTGCTCATGACAGAAAGTTTTAATGTTATCCAAAAGCCTTAAGTCAACTCTCTAAAGTTCTTTGTGAAAACTTAACTACTCAGATCAAATCATGCAACAAAGACATGAGCCTTGGTTCAGACCATCAGGCGTGAAAAAACCCTTTAATACATGAAAAGGCTTTTGTGAGAGAGGGTGAATTATGAATGCTGCAAAGAAAAATTGAAAGAAACTATTACCTCCAAATAACTTTAACTCCAAAACGTTGGAACTTAATTGAAAGTCAAAAGTCCCACTTGACTTGAGGTTTCCTGTGGAGACATATGAAGGACAAGGAGTGAACACTCGTTCAAGAGGCCTCGTGCTGGTGGCTCCGAGTGGTTTTATGAAAAAAGGTGTCAGTTTTATACAGCCCACATCACGGTCTCAGTGAAGGTTGTGCTCCAGCCTCCACGTCTTCCACAAGCGATTGGTATGCAGAAGCAAACAAGCCACTGCCATCCTGCCACACTTTGGATTACACAGGAATCAATGCTCGAGGAACAAGGTTACGATAATCCCCTCTGCATTCAGACGATATACCAGTGTTAAACCGGCCCCTTGAGAAATGACACATGGAATTTGATGAATATTCAATCCTCCTGAAAAAAGACGTGACAGAGACTTATCTGAATTCTGCTCACACAGAAAGGGAAACACGAAGCCAACGCTAGAGTTTAATATTTGTTCGAGCAAATCTTTCACTTCAGAGAGGATCTGATTTCCATTTGTTTTGTTTTTTAACCCACGTTTCTTTTTGTGTTCCTATTTAAAACCTGACAGGATTGCGAACCATCACTCTTTTTCCTTTTTTTTAAAACCTGGAGCTATGAAACCTTTAAAAGTTTAAAGTCCCATAAGTGATTTCAAGGTAATCACTCAAATTTCAATCGTGCGCAGATGTGGACGAACTGTGACACAACACAGTGGTTGTGTTGTGTCACTGCCCTGATTCAGCAGTTTGTGGAAACAAGTGCTGCAATACAAACATCCTAATCCTCCGAATGAATAATGCATATGGGTTTAAAAAAAAACGGTAAACTATCGTGATTACAGGATGCACTCGATTCTGCAAATAGCTGCCTGGTAATTAGTTGTTTGACCTATTTATGAGCCGCGGCGGTGTGTTGAAGTCGTCCGGCCCCCGAGGAGACTCCAGCAGCGGCTCTGAGTCATAATGAGGTATGATGCTCGAGCTGAAAAAAGTAACAGATGGTCAGTCGGAGTTTTTGTGATTTTAACAGCTGCTGGATGAGCTTAGTGTTGAGCTGTGACTCATCCTACAGTTGAAACGTTAGAGGGGGAAAAGGGATGAACAATTTGACACCTTCCTCTGTTTTGCACGTCCGCCCCCAACCACAGAGAAGAAGTGTTAATGGCAACAGAGGCTGAAGCCTGAGTGCCGCGGCCCACTAGAGGATTTACAACTTTTGACCAATCGTAAAACTGTGATTCCACAGATGTAATGAAAGATTTAACCCATTTTTTGAATGTGATAATCTTCAAAACGCAAACACTGGACCATTTGGCTAAAGAACGTCACACCACACACATAATCAGAGCAGTTCACAAAATGTAAAGGTCTCATGATGTGGTGGCTGATGTTTGAGATGAAGAGAAAGGAAATATTGCCCTCTGGTGAGACACAGTTGTAACTGCAGCTGATTGGTGAAGATGTTACCCATCCCCATTTGAAGTTACCAAGAAATCATATTCAGTGATTTTCTTCTTGCAAATCTTGGATATAATTTATATAATTTATTTTTAAATTGTATTTTAGTTATTTTGAAAATGGAGACTTGATTAGTGGGATGACTTTGAAGACATTTTGAACTATATTCAATCCAATGGTTCGGCTCAGGGACGTTTTACGGTGTGAATAATAACCTGTTTAACATATGAAGCATGCATGATTACTGTTTATCACATGATTCTCCGCTGGTTTCACTTTCACAACCTCACAGTTGATTTATCAAACTATCATTATCTGGTCTTAACAGTGGCTATCAGGAAACAGTCCAGAATCCCTGGGGTTGTAATCACTCAATGTGTTGAGGTAGTTCCTCTGGGGAAGACAACACCGGACTTCACACGGAAGCCACTGGCCACGACTGTACAAGAGGGTAAAACAAATGATTCTAATAACATTATCAGATACTATTTACAGATGGATTTGGATTATGCGGCTCACAGTTTTTTATCCTTTCTAGGTAAGAAGGCAGTTTTAAAAGCTATGGTGAGCGGAGAGCCAGCACCAGCGGTCACCTGGGAGCGAAACAACGGGAAAGTTGATGACCCAGAGAAGTACAAGACCCGATATGATGAAAGAGCCCGAGAGCACTATTTAGAGGTGAGAGAAGAGTACTCAAATAAATGCACAACTTATTAATATTACTTCCACACTTTCAAAATAAGAGGAATATTGCTGTTTTAGTTCAGGACTTTATTTAACTGCTATTATTACGAAAAACAAATCAGACAGATGATGTAATTCTTCCCGTCAGTGGGACAGATGTTTCTTCAAATGATTTGTCTTCTGTTTCATCAGATACCAAATGTCAAACTAGACCAGGCTGACACCTACAGGTGCTTCGTGACCAATGAGTATGGAAACGCTGTCTGCTCCACAACACTCAAAGTTACTGAAGGTACAGGACAGATTCACTAGTTACCATCAGTAGGAATGGTAATTTAAATTAAACTACAATAATATATACTGTGGGTCTGACTATTCCCTTTCATTTTGTTTTTCTTCTAGTTGGCAAGAAGAAGGGTCAGGCAGGTAAGACGTTTATAACAGAACTATGCAGAATGTTGTGTTTGTAACATTGCATGGTTTCGAGTCCATGATTATTATTTTCTTACTTACTTATTGCTAATTTTGAGCGTGACAATAAAAACCAGATGAGCAATTCAGTGGGTAATGATTAAATATTCTGCTTTAGTTGAAAAGACCTTTATGGTTTCAATGAATTATTTAAAAAGTATTAAAAAAATTAATCGTTTGTTTGCCTTTGTTACATTTTAAGGTTTAAAAGAAATTCTACTGAACAGAGTTGATAAAAAAATTTAATGGTTGCATTTTATATTTTTCAGGTAATGGACAAGCACCACTGAATTTCAGATCAATGCTCAAGAAAACGTGAGTTCCAGTCAAAATTTGGTTGTTAAACATTTAATGCTGTAAACACAGTAAAACATTATACTCTTCTTTTTCTCCACCAGTGTTGTTGTCACCAGAAAAAAACAAGTGCCACCAAAGAAAGAGGGAGAAATTGATCCGAAGCTCTGGGAGCTGCTTCTCAGCGCAAAAAGAAAAGACTACGAGAAAATCTGTTTGGACTTTGGAGTGACTGACTTCCGCTGTATGCTGAAGAGACTCAACCAGATGAAGAAAGAGAGGGAAGACGAACAGGCGAAGGTACTACGTGAAGAAGAACAACTATAACATCTGCACATGAATTCATATACTTCTCAGTGAGGTTTCGAGCAATGAGTAAAAACTTGCACATATTTTGAAGAGAGGGTTTATAACTTTTGCCTTGATTTGAAAAGAGCTGGAATAGAGAATCTAGAGTCTTTTAAGACCAGTCTGTAAAAAAGTGTTTCACCGCACCTATGATAAAACTTTATTTTCACGAAGTGACAAGTTAATCTTTGAAAGTTTTACGTTTTTGATTTTCATGGATGTTAGCTTTGCCCTGAGGCTCCATCCGACTGCATCTTTACAAGTGAATATCCAAGGCTCTGTTCAAGGCTGCTTGCATTTTCATTTTATGGAGCCAGATCTCAGGATGGATGCTTTATATTTGTCGCAGGTTGTAGAGAAGCTGGAGGATGTGAAACAGATAGAAGTGAAACCTGGTGGGAGAGCGGAATTCGGCTTCAACATGAAACTTTTGGACCCCAACAGTGTAATTCATGTATATAAGGTGGGTTCAAATTCCACGATATTCCAGAGTATTCTTTTTAAAGCTCTAAACCTAAACAAATGTGTGACTTCCTGTCTCTCAAAAGGATGGGAAATCTGTGGCATATGGCGATGATGAAAATTCAAGCCCTTGCCTTAAGAAAATTGGGACACAGTATGTTTTCAGCATCAAAGACCCTCAACCAGAAGATGCTGGATTATACCAGGTTGATGTTGAGGAAGCAAACATCCTGACAACTGACTTTCAAGGTAAAGCTCAACGTTCTACTTTAAATAAAACAGGATATTTTGTACCAGCAGGCGGTGATACGAACCTTCTACTCCTCATTTAGTGCCTGATGTGAAGATCGTAAGCAAGCTAAAGGACGCAAAGGCCGTTGAAAGCGAGGACGCCGTCTTTCAGTGCGTCTTGTCCACACCGCTCAACAGAATCACTTGGTCAAAACAGGACGAGGCCCTTGAACATGGGGACAAGTATGAAATCACCGTCTCAGAGGACAAACTCACTCACACATTAAGAGTCAAGGACTGTGCAATGGCAGATACTGGAGCGTATTATGCCATCGCCGGGATAACTTCAAGCAGTGCCGCTCTCATAGTGGAAGGTGGGTATAACTACTAATTCTAAAAGGCTTCAAAATAGTTAACGAAATAAAGAATTTCTTCTTTCTGTATTTCAGCTGATCCAGATGGCGGTAAAGGTCGTAAGGGCATCAAATCTGGGGATCAGGGTGATTTGACTAAACTAGCATCGGAACAAGGAAATGACAAACGAGCACAGGATGAAAAGGATTCGGCTGATTCAGGAGCTGGAGCCGCTCTGAGGGACGGAGGAACGGGTTCTGGTGACGGGTCTAGTGATGGATCAAAAGATGCATCTGGAGTAAAGACTGATGGAGGTAAAGGAGACAAGAACCTCCTTGGAGATGGAGACGATGAAAACAATATGGGAGATGGGGATGATAAGAAAAAGAAGCGATCACGAACTGGTCCTTTGGTTCCTGACACGGTTTCAGGTAAGAGCCTCCAATGCATTGTGGTACTTTTATTTCTGTGTTTTTAAGGTGTATTACAACTACATATATCATCAGCTTTGCTCTAAGGGCCTTTTATCAACGAGAGTCAGAGAAACCATTCTGGACCGATTTCTGCAGCACTGGCTTTATTCCTCCACAGATATAATAGAAAGACTCTCTGCTCCAATCTTTATTTATGATTTTCGAGTTTCTCTCCAATTAAATGTTCACTATGACCTGAAGTTCAACAACAGCACACTTAAATTTTGACTTCGCCCTTACTGTTGCAGATCGAGGTGTCCAGTTTGTGAGTGGGCTGTCAGATACTGTTGCTAATATTGGTGAACGAGCAGAGCTGAGTTGCAAACTAAGCACTGAGGCCTCAGAGGGACGCTGGTACAAGAATGGAAAGCTGGTGAGTCAACCGCTCCAGAGGGATTATGTTTGTACAGAACCACGTCAATACATATAATACATAATATATAATATAATACACTCTAGTAAAAATACATATAATCCTTTGCATAAATTGATTTGTCTTGTGAATATTAAATCTTTTTTTCTGACCAGTTAACGAATGGAGACGGTGTCAGAATCATCAAAGATGGGGCCTGTCACAGGTTGATAATTGATTGCTGTAAAAAGGACGACACGGCAGTCTACCGCTTTGAGGCTGAGGGACGTAAATCAGAAGCGACACTTAATATTCAAGGTCAGAATCAAGATGAGTCACTTGATTTGATATAATCTTATGATTTGCAATAGCTTAAAGGGGTTCAGGGTTTTGACAAATTCATTTTTACTCCCCGACCAGATCCGCCACAAATAGACAGCGAGGCACTGCTTAATTTCACAAAGCCAGTTATTATAAAAGCAGGTGAAAGCGCTGAATGGAAGCTGACGTTCTCAGGAGGAGAACCGATGAATATACAGTGGTACAAGGATGATGACGAGCTGTTACCTGGTCTCAATGTGAAGACTGAGACCTCAGCGACTCAAAGCCAACTACGCCTTACCAAGTGCCAAAGTAAAGACAGTGGAGAGGTCAAAATCAAAATCAAAAACCAATTTGGTACAATAGAAGCAACGTCCAGACTTATTGTACTTGGTGAGTTGATAAAGAGGCCTAGTAAATATATCATTTAGTTTTTTTCTTGTTGCACTATATGATTTCTTATCATTTTGTCAATAGACAAACCCACACCCCCACAGGGACCTGTGGACATTGTGGAAAGTGCTGTGACATCTGTGGAGTTCAAATGGAAACCCACCTAAGGACAGTGGTGGGTGCCCAATCACTGGCTACGTCATCGAACGCCAACAAGTGGGCCGGAGTAAATGGACGAATCTCTGCGAGATCTGTGGCAGCGATGCAAGTTACAGGGATTCAGGCGTGGACCCCGGGAGAAGATACTGCTACCGGATTCGAGCCAAGACGGAAGAAGGAATCAGTGATTACCTACAGATCAGAGGACATAGCTGCTGGAGTTCTGAGTAAGAATAAGATCAGAGTCTAATTCTAGCAATTCTGAAAGGGAAATTTTAGTTATTATCAAATGAAAACATAAAAACTTCTTGGGAAGAAGAGGAAACAAGCAAATAATAAAACAAAAATGTAACTTCTTTTGAGAAAATGTAATACTATATAATATAACATCTTTAAATATATGATTGACTCACTTTGACATTTGCATTTAGTCATAAAATAACCTAAAAGAAAAGGGTTAGGGTTAGGGTTACTTAAGTATGGGAGTCAGTGAAGTCAACACGTGTTATCTTGCACACTAATGATTTTCCACCTGGCCTGTTGACCTAAATTTCTGTACAGAAATTATATCAGGTGTATGGAGCCATGGATAACCTCATCAAAGCTGACAGAATTTAATTTCCCCCCCACAGGATACCCAGGAGCTCCATCAGCACCTAAAGTAATCAGTGCCTTTAAAGACTGCATCAACCTGGCATGGAGTCCTCCGTGTGACACTGGAGGAACCAAAATAGTGGGATACAATTTGGAAAGGAACAAGAAAGGCACCAATTACTGGAGCCTGGTAAACCAAGGAGGGCCAATTACAGGTGAGCTTATCAGTGGGAGGGGCTGCCCTGAATCGGTGTGTATGTAGGAGGATTTACATGCACGCATGCAACTTGTGTTAAACAGAATAAACAAAGAACAGATGTAGAATCCTAATTCTAGAGATTGTTACAAAATCGTGATATTATCTAACGTGAAGATCAACCTCCTCAAACTAGGAAGTGAATACGGCATGAGCGGCATCCATGAGGAGAATGCTCAAAGTATTTCTTAAATGGTTTTTAAATTTCTTTCCAATGGTTTCACTGTGTAAGAATCAAAGCAAATGAATTGATATTTCTAGAGACAGGATCACCAAACCTTCCTTATTCTCCAGATACAAAGTTTGCCGTGAAAGGCATCTTCGAAGGGGCAGCATATGAATTCAGAGTGTCTGCTATCAACCTGTCTGGTGCTGGAGATCCTAGTATTCCCTGTGACACAGTAATTGCAAGAGATCCAATGAGTGAGTCAGTCATATTGAGTTCTTATATCTTTCACTGTGGTTGTCTACAATAAGAAAATTGAATGTCTGTAGCTCTTTGTGCCTTAAAACCGGACTTTACTATCATTCCAGAACCTCCGGGCAGAGTCACAGACCTGAAATTAGCATCCTCCAACTACACCACGTTTTCACTGGCTTGGACCAAACCTAGAGAAGTGAAAGGGATTGAGGATGAAGCCCAGGGATACTATGTGGAGATTAGACTGATAGAATGCCTGGAATGGAGCCGCTGCAACGCCGTACCAATTACTCGAACTTCCTACACTGTGCTTGGCTTGAAGGCGATGGCCACATACTGGGTGAGAGTAATTGCCACCAATTACGGAGGTGATGGAGAACCTCAGGGCTTTGACAATTACGTCATTGCCATGCCCCCTCCCGGTAAGAGGATGTGAAGTTCAAATCATGACTGTGACACTTTCTTAGAGTTTAGTTTTTTGTTGGAAAATGTGTTTTTTCCTTCCAAAATACATCTACACACTAAAACTGTCCAAAAATACAGTAGAGCTCTGTACATAGACAATAGTTTGCTATTCTTCATTCTTCTTAGCAAGATACAATATTTACTTCTTCAACATGTGTGGATGATTGAGTTAAACAGTGGGATTGTGAAAAGACAGGAAAGAACAGGACTTTGGACGTTTCAGCACAAATACGACAATAAAGTACAAATGCAGCTCTCAACAAGCGTAGTCATTTCAAAACATTGTGGAAAACCAATAGGTTATAGTAGCAGAGAGTAATGTGACATTTTTGACAAATGTTAAACAATTTGTGTAGCAAACAGATTATCGGTCTAATTTTATAAAGGTGGTAAATGTCATGTGCAATAACTTCCTCTTCTTCCCTCCCTTAAATATTATTTCAAGCACAATAAAAACTACATTTATACTTCCTGCTGAATTGTATAAACACAAGAAGAATCAAAATGTAACATTTTAATTTTATCGTTGCAGTGAGGCCCAAATTTAAAGACAGGAACATGAAAACCTTTGTGGTGGAGAGATCTGGAAACACAGTCCGTCTGAACATCAACTTCGAGGTACTTTGCTTCAGTGGAGAATATATTGTATTGTTTAAAGGTTTAATTAACAGAATGTTAATCTTTATCAATCTATTAATGTCTACAGGCCTCCCCACTGCCAGAGATCATTTGGTTAAAAGATGGTATACCAGTGGCTAAACATGTGACAATAAGCAACTCTGATAAAGGCTCTCAGCTGCTGATCCCCACCTCCGAGCGCTCAGACAGCGGCGTCTACACCATTACTGTCAAGAACCTGGTCGGCCAGGAGAGCTTCAATGTTGAAATCAGAGTTACAGGTAAAGGGAGCCATTTTTAACAATTCTGACTCCAATCAAGATTAATAATGTGACTTGACTATGATGCCACCATTTTATCCACAGTAGAATTTTGCCGTTATCATTGTTCGGTGTTAAAATATGGTCTATAGAGTCAGATGAGGCAGTTTACTCTGTCAAAGAAGTCCAAATATATGAAAATACTAAAGTATAGTCTATATTTTAACATACACTCTTACCTGAACTGGCTGTTTCAAATCCCCTGCTTAAAGTTCCCAGCTCTTTTTTTAGCACTCAACACACCGACCAAGCAAAGGTCAACACAAAGTAAAGACAGCAAAATACATTTCTTACCCGACAATGTTTTTGTAACATCCCACTGCCACAATATAATATAAAGTAACCGCCATAACCTTATTGTCAGTTGAGTTGAATTCACATTGAAATGAACTGAGACTGTAATGTCAGCACTCTGTATGACTGTGCCTGTACGTCTGATTGTAGATGATCCCAGGCCTCCAGGACCAGTGGAGCTGGATCAAATCATCCCAGGGACAGTGACTCTGTCCTGGTGTCCTTCTCCAGATGAGAAGAAGGATGACAGGCTACACTACATGGTTTCCCAACGGGACTCCTTCAAGCGCACGTGGAGGACCGTGGCTGACAACCTTTTCAACAACAAGTTCACAGTTGTCAACATTTTGCCCGGGTGGGAGTACCACTTCAGGGTGTTTGCTAAAAACGACATGGGCCTTTCAACACCTTCTGAACCCCCCGTGTTTGAGACCAGAAAGGAGAAAGGTTTGTCGAACCACTACAACAGAGAGAAGCTAAATCATGTTCTCTATTCTAGTTAGAAAAGTAGTTCTGTAATCAGTTATATAGACATACGAAAAATGAAAATCAAAGCAACACAGGCCAAAATATTGTGACTTCTCATTTCAATAGAACACAGCTGATAAAAACCTTTTTTCCAGAAAGACAAGAGAAAAAGTGGTATAGCACTCAATAGAGCATCTCTGCCAAGGCTGAAAGGGTTCTTTGTTGGCCTGTGTCCCCTTTTCACCAAGTTTCATGGAAATGCTTTCAGTAATTTTTGCTTAATCCTCCAGACAAATCAAAAAAAACACACAAAGGCTCAGGGTTGAACAGCCTCCTTGGTATTTAACAGATATTTCATTGAATTATAGAAGTTAGAAGAACTGAGGCTTGAGTGGATGTTGCCAGAACTAAATAGTTATCCATCTATTTAGGGAAAATGTCTCAGGGATATAATTCTGTGAAGCTTTTATGCATTTCTTTACGTTTCAGAAAAGTTCATTGTGAACATGCCAAAGAAGAAAAGCCTGGACTTCCAGGAAGCTCCGGCATTCATCGTGCCCCTGAAGATGCGTACGGCTCCTCAGGGCTACGAGTGTCACATGAGTTGTGCGGTTAAGGGCGATCCGGCTCCTCGTGTGACGTGGTACCGCAACAACATCAGTCTGAACACAAACACCAACTACCACATCACCAACGTGTGCGGTGTCTGCTCACTGCTCATATTGAGGGTCAAAGACAACGGGGAATACAAAGTGGTTATTGAGAACAAACTGGGGTCCGCCGAGTGCTCAATGATCCTGAGTGTCAGAGGTAATGTTTAGATTACTAATATTACAATTAATGTTAACAGGGTGTAGATGAAACAAGCTAAAAATGTGTTTCTTTACAGAGTGAAGAACTGAACCTGCTGAACAGAGACTTGAACGGAAAGATTCCCGACAGCGTTTTGAATTAATCAGACATCTGTTATAGTCTTCTCTTATATTCTAAATAGCGTAGAATAAAAACAAGAAAAGGCATGTTATATAGTTTAGTTGTTTACTTATTTGCTTACCTTAATCTTTATAAAAGCATATAAAGTATTTAAAAAATGACCTAAAACATCTTAATTCTTTAGCATAGACAAACTTAAAGTTACAATTATGTGTCCTTGAAGGTATCATTTGGAGGTAATGACATCTAGTGGCACTATTGAGTAATGCTTTCATGAGAGGGCCCCTGCTTTCTTTGTATTGTATGCATGCCTTTACATGCATGTGTGCCATACTGCCATTGCTGGTACTTTACAATAAATTGGTTTGTAAAACTAAGGAAGACGATAACTGTGGTGTGAATGAATTATGAGCCGGTTCCAGCTTGGAATAAAAATCATTGCAACATGACTGAGACAAACTTAAGTCAACTCCCAAGGAAAAAAATATATCAAAGAAATATTTCCAAAATGTGCTGGTTCAAGTTTACCAAGTCTTAAAAATGTATGCTTTTATTTACATTATACTATGTGACATTTAGGACTGGGCAGTAGAGTGTTGAAGCAATTGCACTTCAGCCACTTGCTTTTAAATGTCCGATGTTATCTGTTTGTGTATAAGACAAATTTCAGAAAAGATTCTGACAATAAAGTTTGATCTAATCTAATTCTTTGTGTCTTTAACTACTTTACACACACAATACAAATAACCTGAAATGGTCTGATGGCCCCTCACAAGCAGTGATCACAGATATCCACTAAATGACTGGAGGTCAGAGGCTTCAGAAAAGTAGACACCTGAGTTAATCCAGTGAAGAAGACTCAGATATCTGCAGGTGCGTCCACTTCCTCTTCCTCTGCTGCTGCTGCCATGACACCTCCATGTCGTTGTTGGGAGTTTTCATTACCTCAGTCCAGGAGAAGGATGGAAACTCCGGTGTTTCTCCACCTCAGTGACGCTGCTGTTCCGCACAGTCTCCATTAACCCTCAGCAGGTGACTCAGCAGGTAAATAAGATAATTTACAATCACCGGTTTTCCACCAGACTTGTATTCTTAACGATAAGAAACAGGAAACAACGGATTGTGTTTGTTACTTTCTTCTTAAAACGCGACTTTATATGAAACACAAGCTTCCGTAATTGAGACTTGTAATATCACGGAAGTAACCTCGTTTCCTTTCAAAATAAGACCACGGCCGTTGTATTTTGTTTTCATAATAAGGTTCATGAAAAAATTAGAAAGTGAAGTGATTAGAATCCTTTAAGTCACTAGCAGATTGTTAACTATTTTTTATTAGTAGTGAAGTATTACTCTAAGTAATTTAACACTAGTGATTAAGCCTGTTGTTTTTATTATGTCCCAAATCACAATCTAATTGTCATGTTACACTATCATTGAGCCCAAAAGGTGATTATAGTATCTAATAATGTTACTACTTGTCTTATTATCATTATTATTATTATTATTATTATTATTATTATTATTATTATTATACAAAATTGAAGGTATGTCACTAACATCAACTGGCATTAATTATAACGGTAGAACATACAAAGCAAATTCACCTCCTTATTCACGTCCTTTTGTAAATACATTTATTTTGGCTAGTGATTTATTTTGAAAAGTGCAATGTTGGAGCCTGTAAACTGGTGCAGTCCAGGATTTGTTCTTCATTACTCTGATTTTAAAGTCTTTGGAACCATTTTTCATGCAACAAATAACCTTTTATTTTATGTAAAGCTATTTCAACTAGCTAACTGAATTGTCCTGAATCGGCCATGGCATTTAGATCATGTAAAAAATGAATTATGTGATACATGATTTAAGATTTATTTTATAATGTTGAGTGAAATAATAGATAGCAGGCTAAAGTATCAAATCACAGCTGTGAGAGGAAATGCAGTAAGAATTACATGTATCTCACCTGCACAGTTATTTATAGCTCATAGCTTGAGTACATACTGTTCTCCTGTCACTAACTTTTTTTGTGAAAAGGTAAAAGTGCCAGTTTCTGCCAGCAGGGGGTGCCTGTTTACTGACACAATAATGAAAAAACAAGCAACAAACAGTCGGGGAGAGGGATCTGTTTTATGATTTTTTCATGATTGTAAGTTTTAAGAAATATCAAGTTACAAGGATGCAGCTAACTTTAGTTTAGAATTGAATAGACTAATAGAAGACAGTTTATAATTGGCATATTGTGTTGTACACCTTCCACAACATGAACCCACATTTGCCTGTATTCTTAATCTCACTTCTACTTTCAGGTGCACTTTCAGCCACTTGCTTCATCTAGTTGAACAGTCTTTGTTCCTTTTTAGTTTGAAACATGTTGTTACCTAATGACAAGTTACACAACACTTCCTTAACATTGAAATAATTAATCTACTTCCCTTTGCATTACCTAGAATCATGTTCATACACTAATAACATCCAGATCTTCATATTTACTTGAATAGAAACATAACATTTTGATTAGATTGTCTAACAATGCTTTTCTTTTTCTATTTTTGGTGAAATTACCAAATCCCTTGAGTGCCCATTCGAACAATGCTGCTGTCAAATCCTTGTGTTCACACACACACATACACACACACACGCACACACACACACATGCACCACAGCCCGCCTCCTGCTCAGTCCCACCACTTCCTCCAGAGCTCTCACACTTGTGCTGCTCTTTCACTCTCATCAGATATGCAATGTCTCACCATCACTTGAAGATCACACTCGAGCTGCTCACTTTGACTATCAGGAAACATCTGACTTCCATATCCGTTGATGATAAATTAATTCATCAACTTCTCATTTAGAGTTTTTTTGCTTCTACTTCTTTTAGTTTAAGAAGAAGTGTTTTGCTTCTTTTTTTTAAAGTTCTTGTAGTTTGGACCACGTTACATTAGAGCTGCATGTGGCTTCAGCAGCTCGGGAGCGATGTCATCTCTACTCTCTCACAACAAAGATCGGCCGCACATTAGAAAGTCGCTCTCTGACTCTTCACCGACTTCCTCCGCTGCCACCACCAGGAGCCTGAGGGTAAGGCCTCATCGTCTTTCATCTTGTTGTTTATTGTGCGGAAATGCCAAAGCTGACATAATGCAAACAGCAGCATTAAAGTTTCAGTACTATCAGACAAATGGCTACGTAACAAGCCACAAGGCTGGTTCTGTGCCAGAGAGACTTATGACATGTCTTACTAGATATTACTTTCATTTGTCTTCATGTAGGCGGATTATTTGACCAATAGGATCAATGACCTCTGGAGACTAATCGACTAATGTTCTCTTATAATCCACTTTACAGTATTAATGATATTATCAGTTCTAGAGGTAACAGCAGGAGTTACTTTGGTACTCGATAATCACATAGATGATTTTGTTGATCACATGAATCAGTGGATTATTTATCAAGTCATTCACTGTTCATGCTTTTCAGATGAAACAGGGGTTTTCAACAACTTTAAACTTTACAAACTTGTTCACATAGACAAGTCCCAGAAGTTCCCATGTGCTACTAAAGGCCTGTTTTTACTCACATGCTGAAATTAAATGATGTTGTTCAAAACCTAGAAAATGTAATCTAGGCAAAGTTGCAGTTAGCCATATCTGTTTATGTAAACCCTAGAATCCACTGGGGAAAGATAAATGGGGAAGCATCGACGTCAGCGTGTGAGAGAGGGGGCGAACAGGAAGAGAGGGAGAAGAAAGAGTGAGAGAAATAAAGCAGGGGCGAACGACAGGATGACATAGAACAGAGGGAAGGAGGGATAGAGTGCTCAGGACTGGCTGGGAACTCAGACGCAGTATTTATGGATGTTTATCTCTGCTAGTCCTACGGGAAGCTCAAATTTTCCACTCGGGAATGGCTGGTCAGAGGACCAGCAGTTCCCCATGGGACATGGACAGGCTGGAGCACAGCTTAGCGACGGAGACACATTCACATACATTGGACAAACGCTTATAGAAACCCCCCTTGCTTTTCCATTAGCATCTGTTTATATGTGACGTCCCTTAATCTAAACCAGAGCTTCTTCAAAGTCTGTGTGCTGTATATCATTAGTGACCGTTTACCCAGCACATCCAAGTGTCCAAAGTGAGAGGGACTCAAAGGAGCTGACATCAGAGTCTGGTGAAGATCCAGAGATCTGTAAATGTCTGAGCAGAGGCACATCACCATGTTTACACTGTGTGCCTGAAACTTTAATCCCTGCTTCTTCTTTGCAGGAATCCACTTGTCTCTGAGATTTTGTCCAGTGTGTAAATATTCAAGTAGTGGTCTACCAGTCTGCTTTGTTATAATCTGATGATACTAATGTTAAAGGGAAGATAAATAAATCTTATAGGTTCAGATGTTGATTGTTTGTAGTGGTGGATGCAATTAAACGCGAAAAGTGAGTCATAATAGTTTGATTAGTAAAATTAAAATATATTAGAGTCAAGGAAAAGATGATGTACTGAGCAGGTTCAAAGACACACTAATGTGGGATGTGTTTGTTTTTTAAATCAGGTCTAATTTTCAGTTTTGTGTCTTTTATTTAAAGCGTTGAAAGGAACACTGGGTACACAACCATGCTAGTGGTGCTGTGAGGCTGTGCTTAGGCTCAGTGCTTAATGCTAACATCACCATGAGAACACTAGCATACAGATGTTAAAGCAGATAATAATTAGCATGTTCTCTATACTGACTTAGTATGTAACAACAGAAAGGAAGGAAGAAAACATTGATAGATGGATAGATAGATAGATAGATAGATAGATAGATAGATAGATAGATAGATGATGGCAGCAGATGTTGTGTTCAAATATTTGTATATATTCATTTCTGGCCCAAAGTGGTGGACACATGAACTGACAGAAGGACAAATCCTTTTCCAGCAGCACTTTGCCTGCCCGGCTGAAAACCTAAACACTTGCACTGTAGCAGAGAATTATTCCCATCACGCCCGGACGGCCTGTCAAACAAACGCCGAGGCCAGGCTGTGTGAAGTCAACATTTGAGCAGTAATGAGCATCCACTGAAAACAGACGACAGGGTGATGATGGCCTTGAAGAATGTGTTTATGCCTCGCGAGCTTTAACTTGGTGTTAAGTTCATTTAAGTAATTTTAACCTGGGAAAAATGTGGAGGAGCGACCGACTGATAGACTGTTAGAAAGGCTGAGAAGTGAAAAGCTTGTGTTGTAGATTTCAATGTGTTTTTAATCTGAGTTTGCAACCTTTTTCTCAGTGGGACATTTAACTAAGAAACATTTGATTAGCTCCAAAACAGAAGCAAGAAAAGATTCTCCATTAAAAAAAAACACACAAAAACATGTCATAGTAATCTGTCAGTTACTTTTTGTCCTGCTAACTAACAGACAAACAGGTAAGGAGAGGTCGAGGACTTTAAGTAGTAGGTTAATGTTAATGTTTGGAAATTACAGACAAGATGGTATTCTATAAAAGAACATGTCATTTGAGGGCAGCTGCCAAAACAACTGACAGCGTTGCTCTTCTGAGGACGAGCACTCGGTCTAATTGAATTTAAATGCACTTCAAAAGTCTTTGGAGCAAAGTATCAGCCGGCTGAGTTCACAGACCTGAAATGATGTTTGAGAATCTGTCAGCACACATACCTTTAACTTTAAAAGGCAATAATGAGCAAATTGCGAATGCCACTGCCAGAGCTTTTACCTTTTTTGGATGTGTTTGGTTATCTGTGCTTGTCGGTTTATTTAAGGAATCATTTCCTCTCCCCCTATAACTGGACTCTGTGTGCTCCATAGACCTTTTCTAGGAAAACTTGGAATACGTAGATTCCTGGTATCACTACCGCACAGTTTGTCGCCTAATACTGATATTGTTCACTTATTAAAATATATATATATCCTGAGGGCAAGTGAGTGTACGCTTGTGGTATGTGTTTGTTCAGCAGGTACACAAAAAGATAAAACTAGTTTGTGGATTTGGTTCCTCATCGTTTAAGAAATCTCAAGTCACAACCAAACAGCCTGTCAAACAAATGATGACGTCAAACTGTGTGAGACACAAACACTTATGGGCATGTACTGGAATCCAGGATGGGGCCATGATGGTGTTGTTTAAAAAATACATTGGTTCAAACTAATCAGGAATATCATTACAAAACCTATATTATCATTGTTTATTAGCATTTTTGGTCAGAAAAACCTATAGTTCTAATGTGTGTCTCCTCTATTTCAGCATGAGAGACTGTCAAGGTAAGTTTCCTCTAATCTAATTCACACAATCATCACATGTAAAGAGAATGTGGTCGTGTGTGTTGTATGCTTTAAACCTGTGTTGTGTTTTCAGATTGAACTCGTCCGGATCGTCGGACGTCTCCAACGACTCGACAACAAACCACGCCGAGTCCTACTTCCAGCGCAGAGAGAACCGACTGTCGGCGAGGAAAAAGGCCGTAGAAGAGACGGAAAACAATGACTATAAAAAGGCAGGTGCTGCAGCTGGAATGTTGATGGACGCTCAGAAACACAAACAGGATCCTCACACTGGTGCTAGATTCAGAAAAGACGACTAGAGCCCGTTTGATTCACGAGGGCACCGTGGATATCAATCCAGCTGTGTAGCAGATATCAGGGCAATCCATTAAATTGTTGTTAGGATTGTGTATTAGCAACCACAAGTGTTACCTTCATGATGAATGATGAAAATAACCATTAAACCAGTGAGAACCTCCACACAAACAGTCCCAGTGTCGATGTCCATGCTTGTTTATCTGTGTGCTGTAGGAAAATATTATATAGTATTTTATACTTATTTATTCTATACATGCTCTGTGAAATGTATTGATATTGTGGGATCGATAAAGTTGATCTTATCTGATCTTCTCTTCTCTTCTCTTCTTTTTTCTTGTCTTCTTTTCTCTTCTCTTCTCTTTTCTTCTCTAATCATATCTTATGATATCTTACTCTATCTTCTCTTCTCTTCTCTTATCGTCTTTTCTCTTCTCTTCTCTTCTTTTTTCTTGTCTTCTCTTCTCTTCTTTTCTCCTTTTGTCTTCTCTTATCTGATCTTCTCTTTTCTTCTCTAATCATATTTTATGTTATCTTACCCTCTCTTCTCTTCTATGAAATGTATTGATATTGTGGCATCGATAAAGTTGATCTTATCTGATCGTCTTTCATCTTCTCTTCTTTTTTCTTGTCTTCTTTTCTCTTCTCTTCTCTTCTCTTCTTTTCTCTTCTCCTTAAACAATCAAACCCCTAACAAGTGTGTCTTTTGCAGATGTATGAAAAGGCCCTGTCCACAAATCAGAGGCTCAAATCCAAGTTGGAAACCAGTAAAGAGGAACTGGTCCTGATTCAGGACCAGCTGCAGAAAGTTCAGGTACTGCACATATCTGCTGCTGTCAACAGTTAATCTGCCCCTTTCAGATTCATGGGTCTGGGAAGAGCTAAAGGGAAAGTTTGCTGAAGGGATTTCATTTTGCTGTGAGTCATAAATTAAATCTTCAGTGATTAGAGAAATATCTTCCACATGTTCTAATGAGAAATCCGATAAGAAAGGAATCTGAATGTAAGAAATCAGTTCCACGATGAAGCTGCAGTGTTATTACTGTCAGGACTGAATTTGGGAATAATCACCGCTCTCATAATAGTTCCTCTGTGTGTGACTGTAAGTAAATTGATTGGATTTTTTATTGGATATTTTATACCAGACACATGTGAGATTTAAAATGACTTGTCAGCTTTAACACGTTGTGCTATAATCTTTTTCTTGTAATCATGTTTCATTGCTGCAGAAGGGAAGAGCAGGAGATTGTGGCTCCACTGTGCTCGAGGCAGAAAGGAAGGTATGAACCAAAACTCTATTTGTGTAGTCGTAGCAAAGTGATGTCAGTTTTTCCGTGGCTTAATTTATTCATCTTAATCGTCTTTATATTAAATGTTGTTCTTCATAGGAAAGCTGGAGTCTTAAAAAGAGAATATCAGATATGGAAGACCAGTTGAAGGTAAAGCAACGTTTTCAAAAAATTACTTTCATTTACAAATGGTAGCAATTAAGAATTTTCTTCCGATTCCTTCACCCGGGGAGAAATCGAGAATCGTTTGTAATGAGAGAAACAACAAACAATCACATCAGTGTCTGTGGGACTCGGTGCCAGGGTGTCAGCGGCTCTGTCTGCAGTGGTTTTCATTCGTCAACATTATGCCCCGTTGGCTGTGGAATGTTTGAGCACTTTGACGTGGCGCGGCGAGCGAGCCATCAGTGTTCATCTGCAGTCTAACGTTCACGAATGTCTGCTGTGTCATGCCCAAGAGGACGCAAACAAAACCCCTCTTGTTATCTGTGAATGAGAGCTCTAAACAAACACGGTCTGGAAATTGACGTACACAACAGAGCAGCACTGTGATGTGTCTTCAAATGAGCGACTGTGGTACAATTGGGTCTGTGCGTCAGTGAAGGCAAGCGTGTGTGTGTTTGCTGTATAGTTTTTTCATTATAATAAACCCCAGATGAAGCTGCAGCAGATGATTTGAGTGAGGCCTCAAAACCCTTAAAAAGTGTCAATTATTACATTTTGAAGAAACAAACATTTTTATCATTTGCCTATGAAATATTTTTAAGGCTGTTAACCAAATCCAATTCTTCTCATAATATTTCCCTTTAACAATAAAGTTGAACAGAGCAACATCTTCAGCTTCAAATCTGAAATTTGAATGTATCTACTACAAAGTGAATGCAAGACAAAGCATTATATTAAAGCAGCAGTGTAACACATCATGAACTTGATATTGAGATGTTGGATAGGTTGCAACATGTTTTAACATCAAGCCTTCAGTACATGATCTAACCTGAAATTAGAATTCACCAAAATACAAGCAGGACAACCAATACAATTAGTTGTAATGTTCTAATAAGGATGACATTTACTGGTGTTTGGGTCATTTAGTGTTTAAAGTGTTTAGAGTTACTTCTGAGGACTGTGCATAAAGATGGACGACATGACAGCTCCCCAAAAGTGAATCCAAAATATCCTGATCGCCACCTGCTGGCTGTCTGTAGAACAGGTCATTAACCTTGCCTCCTTTTAGTTAGTGAATGGGACATTGGCCAAATTAAAAAGCCAAAGTTCACGTCAAATACATGTATAGAAATATGGTTTCTATCATTTGCAGTAGATCTTATCACACTAATGTATGTTCAACAGTTTATTTTTCCAGTAAGTTTGGTTTTAATTAATAGCTGATCACTTCACTGCCGACTCCAAATGATGTCACCAGCACAAGATGGCTATACCAGTATAGGAGATATTTTGGCTTCATTTATTGTTATAATCATTATTGTCTCTCTTCAGGTTAAAGCAGAACTTAAGATGGAGAACCAGAGGCTGAAGGATGAAAATGGAGCTTTAATCCGTGTCATCACTAAACTGTCCAAGTGAGACACGGAGAAGATGGACGAGAAGAACACGACACCAGAAGCTATATTTAAATGTGTATCAATAAGGAGAACCCCCCGGAAGAATGATTGTCTATATTTATGAGTCATTTTGTAAATGTTAGTCAATTCTTCACCTTCATCCAAATGTACTGTATTTAAAGAAGTTAGACCGCCTGAAGGAAAATACATAAAATTGCATTTTATACTGTATATTCTTTAAATATTTCTACATAAAGACAAATGTAGCATGAGCACGTCTTTTTGTTTTTTATTCCTTTGTGTTTAAAGGAACATTAACCCACAGGAAAAGTGGTAAATCTCCACAGTCCTATCAAGAATATTACTGCTTGTAAAGACAAAGTACTGCAGGTATGGCCACGTAGGTATTGCCATGGAAACTGCAATATTCCCCCCCTCTACCATATGCAGACCCTAAACCTGGGCTCAGCGCTATCAGGTGCAGCGAATGATGGATGAGCTGCGGTTCTCCGAAACGTGGGAGCGTCGTTTTCTGATTCAGACCTTTCTCTTCCCTAAACCTCCAACGTGAAAACAATCAGTCGAACAAAATGTAGAACGGTAGCACAGGGAAAAAATAGGCCTTGTGTTTGACCTACTGTGAGCACTAAGACAGAATCTGACTCACGTGTTAAATATCAATCTGTTATGAAGTCACGACCGTTGTTTTTTTTTGTTCTTTTTGAAACATAAAGATAATAATTGATGAAAAGGACTGACCTTAAATGGGATAGTTCACCCAAAAAATGATTCAAATTTTATTTTTGGGGTTAATTATCCCTTTGAGGGCAATTGGTGCTTTTAAACACATCTCATGATCTTTACCGCTGTAGAAGGAGGATGTGAGATTGTTCTGCTGTTTTCCAAGTTCAAGAGTTCGAAGCTCAACTTCTGAGGTTAAACCAACATCGATTCAAATGTAACTAGAGGGAATCTGCAGATCCATATTTCCATGACAACTGGGCAAACACCCGCTGACAGGGATCCAAGAATAATAGTCAAAAATAGACTGAAGCAATTTAAATGAGCATCTTGCAGGTTGAATTTTGTTCCATTAGATTTATGCGTAAACTTGACATAATTTTCTGTTCCTATTAAATTTGGATTATTTATAGATAGGAAAATATTGTATGTATAACAAGAATAATTTACCTCAACTCCCTCAAATATTATGACATTTTTAGAGATAGGAACATCTATTCAAATACATATTCTTCACGTAAACTCACAATAAAACACACTTGAGTTAAACATCTGAGCTCCTGCATATGCTGTGTTTTACTTTGTCTTCCTCCTGTCGTGATCACATCTGCTGTGTATGATGCCCCCCACTGGCCATAAGTGGAAAAGCAGCCTCCGATTCCATTTACACACCACACATCACAAGGCTACTTAAAATGCCTTTATTTCCTATGATTACATTTTTTACAACACAGATAAGCCCTGACCACTTCCCATGTTTTGGTTCCCTTCAGCTCTACAGAGTGATATATGAGTACAGTTCTCTATTTTTTTGTCGTCTTTTTTTGTTTCCTCCTTTGCTGGAAAACATGGATTTTTATAAGGAAACATGCAGTTCACAAAAAGGGTACAACTACTGACACACACGTCTACAACAAGACAAAAAGGAGGGGAGTCGAGTTCAAGCAGTCTGTGTTGCTCAGTAAGTGAGTGATGACAGTCGTCTCTTTGGATGTTCTGCATCATGGCTACTGTGCGTTCAGAGGAGAGGGACTAGAGAGGGAGCAGCAGGTTCGGCAGTATTGCGTTGCGAATGTGGTTCTGCACTGGATGGGGGTCGGCTCGGCGCTCGGGGAGAAGAGCGCGTGAGACCGGGAAGACTGGGATTTTGTTGCCTGCACTGCAGAAAATGGATAAACTCATACAGTCCATTCACTAAATCCCAAACAATGACACCAAACCGACAAACACAAGGTCAAGTGGGTTCTTATTGCAAATACACAAAAATACACAAAATGGAGATAATGGGTAGATAGACGGGATGAGAGTGAGTATATTGGATGATCCCGAGAAAAGGACATTACACACACTATAGAAAAGGAATGTCTTGAACTCAAATGGGAAAACTAATCTTAATATCAATACTGAAAATATAAATGTCTCTGATTGGTTTATTCCTCCTCCAAACTCTAAAGACACATAATACCTTCTACCCTAAGAGATGGACTGTCACTGTGATTATTCATCTTCATGGACGGAGAAAACTGTGTGTTCACTCATACAGTGCCATTTGTAATGGAAAAGATTATTGATTGCTTAATTATCAGACTGGAGCTACTTCAGAGAGCGACATCAATAATATCCAGTACTGATATTTGACACAAATAAAACAAGAAAAGTAAGATTTGGTTCATTTTAGATGCAAATGACTGATTTCACTCACTTCTAATGTGTGATCCGACAGCTGGGAGCAGGTTTATTCGAGTGGCGACATGATGAGAAGGTACAATTTAATAAAGAGTGATATAAAAGGAAAAAGAACGGGCCACAAGTCAGTCAAGTCGTGGACTGTGTCTCTACATTGGGTTAACTGGGACTCGACACTCATCTGGCAGGAGAAGTAAACGAAGGAAACACTTACGGTACACTGAGATAGAAAATCAAGGAGCCAGCAAATATTCTCCTCTTTTTGTTTTTTTGTTCTTTTTGAAATCTATACAGTTTGCTGGTCAGGGGACCGAGACAGACTGAACAACAGGTGCAAGCAGGGATGAACAGTAATCACACGACCTGTAGCCCAGAGCACACGGATACACTGGCTTCAGCACAGAGGACACATACAAGCAATGACAGGAAGTTAGACACTCGTGCAGTTTTATGGCAGAAATGAAACAGATCTTCACATATGACACATAAAGCAACCCTGCTATAACTCCAGGCTTCAAAGGAGCCCGTGAAACCACACATCACATGAATTATCCAGACATGTACATTCAGTCCCATTTAGCAAAAATACATACACTTTGCAGTCAGTGCATACAGGGTTTTTTTTACTCTGTTTTATTATCAAAAATGACATAGAACACAAACACACGTACACAATATAATAATGGTTCCTCTTTAAAACATGCTGCTATTTACATCATCTTGTAAATTCATGCTGAAGCCTATTCACAAATCTGCAGCGATGCATGGGGCTGATAGTAATATAGCAGAAGTACTGTGGGTGGACCGGTCAGTGAGCTGCTGTTTCACTTCCATTACACTTTCATATCAGGTGGTGATACAGAGGCAAATACAGCAGCTGAACACATTATTCTTATTTTGAGTTACACACATTGTGTAGTTTGCTGAGCTTCTCACATCTGATCTTCTCTCACGTGGATCATATGATGATAAAACACATCATGTATTGGACGGAGGATCCCAACGTTTTGATCTCATGGTGAAATTGCTTGTTTAAAATGTAAAACACTATTCAGTATATCAAATTTGATGTCACTGTAGTCTCGCAAATAAGTTTTTGATTTCTTGAAAGTGTTTTCTCAAGTTTGTCTTTAGGGGATTTCTTCACATTTTGATCAGTAGTCACCTGGATTCAAAGATAAAGTCCTTATTTTTTAGTGGTTCAAAGGTCAAAGGTTGCAGTGACATCATATGACTGCCCTAGTAAGTGGAGGCATACATCTGCAGGGTGGTATTTGCAGTTATTTTTGTTTCTAAACGCAATTAGTATAATGTTTTTATCCAGAAGTGATATTACGTGTGCAATTTGAAATTGTCAAATGGAAATTTTCCACATAAGTTTAGACAGAAGGCTCCAAATAAGATAATTTTCATTTTTAATGCGGCAAGGAATTTTGTATTTCTCTTTTTATTCAAACCCGGTGTTCAGTTGCTCTGAAGCCTTTTTGCCTCCCTGCATCTGTACATCACACTAACATAGTAAATCTATGATGAAGTGAGTGTAACACTGGCTCTGTGAGGTGTGTGTGAGACACGTGCGCGATTCTTCGGCTCTATTTGGTTCAAGCGAATGCTCCTGGACATGTTTATTGTCTAGTGTATTCTCTGCAGCACTTTGAGCCACGTTGACATTATCTTCGTAGTTGAATTCCTCCCGTTCTCTTAAAAAGTGCAGTCACATCTTACGTTTCACACTCAAACATCTGGAGATGCTCCCTCTGTTTCATCACCGGTTATTTGCATTTGTGTGTAAACTACCACGTCCGTCACGGAGCGCTGAATGGATGTGAAAATAATAAAAAGCGAGAGGCGAGTTTTCAGAAGCGTTGGCAGAATGCAGAAGCAAAGTCACAACTGTTATGAACGTCATTGGTAATCCTCCTAACTGTGTCCTGACCTCCCCTGCGGGTAAGTGCGGGTTTTTACATCCAAACGGTCGACGCAGCTCGAGACACATTTCCGATGACACATTCACGGTGTCCCTGGCGACTTTTGAACAATAAAAGTCCCCCCCCTATCACTCCCTTCCTCCACTAAACGCCGCGTTTCTCAAAGTGTCACATGTCAGGGAAAGGCACCCTTGAACTCCCTTCCTACATTACATCTGTCTGAAGACGTAAAGACGCGTGTCGAAGCTAAATGCACAGACGAGGCCTCCATGGAGACCCCGAGCCCACCGTGTGGATCGAATTCACAGTAAATGCATTCAATGACCTCCCTCCATTCTCAATTAACTCTCTTATTTATTTTGCATTACTTAAACACACTCTGTGCGGAAAAATAGCCCAAATACTACAGTACTCTCTATTGCAAGTTATAGCACACTTATTAGCAGGATACAATACTGGGTGTGGTGTATGCAGAGCAGTGGGCGGGGGCAGGGGCGGGGGGGTAGGTAAAGCATGCTCAACTAAACTAAAGCTTTTATTTCCAGTAGTGTCTCCACCGAGACTCTCGATCAGTGAACAGCACCCTAAGAATCAGTTTCTATGTTTCTTCGATGGTTCAGGAGCCGGTCACCCCCGCAACTCAACGGCAACTCTTCTCAGCTAAATGTCATGTGACATGTGATGATGATTCATTTTTAAAAACCGTTTCATTTTTCCGACTTAACCATAAATGAGCAGGGTTGGGGGGGGGTGGGGTATTCTACGACGTCTCTTTTTTGCTGAGCAGTTTTCATGACCGTTTGTTAAAGTCATGGGTTTCATGCAAAATAGGGGGCGGGAGGGGGGGGTTGGGGGTTGGATTTTCTGAGTTAGTGCATGAGCTGGTCGGTGGAGCACGTTACTTCTTGGCCGCCAGAGACGCCAGCTGACCGTCGATGTCCTCCTCGGGTTGCAACGGGTGCCACTGGGCGATGGGGCGGCGGGGGTTGGTCAGCATGTCGGACCAGTGCTTCAGGCCCAAGCTGGTCGCCTTGCTGCCCATGAAGACCTTCCCGATGGCGTCGTTCTTACCGATCTTGTCATAATCAAACACCGTGACCGCCACCAGGATTTTCTGAGTAGGACATGAGAGAGACTCTGTGATTTCACCATTACTGAGTCATCACATTATTAAAATATAAGAGCGGATTGATTGTAAAGATATTTCTGAAGGAGAGAGACACAGATCAGCTGTATTCTGTTACACATCAGTGGAGTCCAAAAGATGAGAGTTGACTTATACTGTACCTGCATCTGTTCTAGAGGGATTTCAAAGCTGAAGGATTCATTGTAATACGGGTTCAAGGTGTTCTTCTTCACCGTGGTCTTCTTCTTCTTCAGACGCTTACCGCCCTGCAGCAGCTGGATCTTCACATAAGGATCTGCAAAGGGCATCGGAATGATCAACAACAGAGACCATCAAGGGGCAAGATTTGAATATGTACTTTGATTTTATTACCTTTTTATCATAATTTGATCAAGATTTACAATATTGCATGTCCAAATTGCACCATAATCGAAACTGCACTTTCTTGGGCCTTTAAGTATAAATAGGCCAAGTGTGAAGCCAACAGGATGGATGGTTCCTGAGATATAAATGAAGTTGCAAAGCAACAAGAAGGTGTTTGGGCTTCTCAGGGCAAAATTGGTGCTGGAATATCCAACAGAGTAAATGATGTCCTGACTTCAAAATGGGATAAAGTCAAAGATCACACATTACTTTAATATTTCAAGTATTTAATCCTTTGAAGTTTAAACTTTAAGTTAAAGCTATAAACGAAGAGTCCTAATTCAGAAATTCTGTGAGATTCTTGGGCCGTCTTGGCTCAACAGATTCTCCATGATGTTAAGGTCGATGGGCTGTGAGGGCCGAAGCCAAACCTTCAGCTCATGTCTCTGGAGGTCGTCCGTTGTGGATCTTGAGTTGTGTCTCAGATCATTATCCTGTTTTTTACAGACAAACTCTAACAGTGAAATGTTCTCGTGGCCACTGGCTGGAACAGAAACCCAAAGCTTGATCGATCCTCCTGAGCAATTGTAATTCTACACCTTTTTTTGGTTACACACACGCCTTTGCTCATTGCAGCCGAGCAGTTCAATTTTAACCGAATCAGACTGTTGGACTTATTTCTAAATCGATGATGCTTGTTATGAGATTAAAACCTCAGACGATGAATTTTGTGGAGAGGTTGCGGGAAAGCTTTTTCCTCCGTGAAGGTCATTTTGTTTGTGGAGGTGTCACTGCACAGGGAATCTTCTGCAGAATCTGAGCCGTCATAAAGAGTTCTCTCTTCAACTTGACCTTCTTTATATTATGATGCCTGGTATGACACCTGAAAACAATCTGCTATCTCCGGAAAACATCCTCCTGCTTCCTGGGAATCAATAACTGTCATTATTGAGATTATTGAGATTATTTTAATACAGTTTCTGTGTTTGGCAGCTGCTCCTGAGAGCTCATGGCTGCTTATTGTGTCAAGTTGTAAGGAGTCTATAAACGTTAAAAATATGCATCTCTCGACCTTTTGTAATATTGATCGTGAACAAGTCGTAGCCCTAAGAAGCCAAATAAACCCCGAGATGTCGGTAGCAGAAGAAATCTTAAAACCCCGACCCGGTACACTCATTTTGCTTAAAATGCTGAGGGATATGTGTCAATCTGTAATTTCAGGTCTTCTGCAGATCAGATTTATCTTTCACTCATGTTCAGATTGACAGTAACACATGTTTAATCTGATTGCTTTTTGTATTAATTAAAGTTTTCTGTACGTTTCGACAGAGGAGATTACGATTGTGACTGTGACAAAGGAACGCCATGTTTCATTTGAGGCTTGATCTGTATCTAAGTGTGCATAGCTGGATTTTAACTAAAAACTAAACTCCTCTCACTAGCATCATTTACATTATTCTCACAGCATCTGCACTGAATGTGACATTTCTCTACCAGATAATCCGCAGGCGTCCATCTTCTTCAGGTTCTTTGCCTCCAGGATGCAGACGGTGAGTTTTCCAGCGGTGGGGACGTAACGCAGGGAGATGCAGATGTCTCCCAGTTTCTCAGGCTGCGCCGAGAGAAGAGACAGAAATGACAAGTACATGTTAAAGTAAAAATTTAAATTGCACTGGTAGGATAGTTCTGAAAATCCCAGCATTCACTAAGAGATGAGTGTGATGAAGTTAACGTTTTTGGGAGAAATTAAACTACTTTATATTACACCAATATGCGCAGAAAGAAAAAATGGCAGTAAGAACAAGAACACTTATTTTTCTACTGTAAGACAAAAATCTTTGTTAATTGATTAATTGACCAAATTATCCCAAAACTATAAAAGATGGAGTTGCTCCATATATTTTTCTTGGCAACAAATCCCATGAAAAGAATAAATCCAGCAATGTGTAAGATTGTTTGTTCTGTTCACGTTGATCTTGTTTTAGGATTTGTTGACAGAGATAAGCATGAAGGACATCAACAGACTCATTTTCAGTCAGTGTGGCTCTTCGCATCACCTCCTCCTGGTCGGCGCTCTCCAGATCCTTCCACTCCTCGATCGGCCGTCCAAGGTCGATGGTGTTCATGGGAATCTTCACCTCCCCAATGACGTCATGTTTGGAGAATCGATCGTAGTCGAAAACCGACAGCGTCAGTGTCTTCCCACCGAGTTCCTCATAGGGCACCTGATCCACAAATACAGATTCACAGACTGTTTTAGAACTCGATGCCTTATTTTCTCAATTAGCGATGATACAATTCGACTAAACGCCAAAAGTCACAATGTCAAAAAACTGACCTGGTTTGGGTAAATATAGATTGAACTTAACTTTACTCAGTACTAGCAGGTTATTAAAGCAGGTTTCAAAACTTAGAGCTGGTGTTATTTGTTTTATTGTGGTAGATTTTAACTGTGTGGACAATTATCTTTCCATGGGTACTATAGAAAGTTACCTAACAGGTGCCATATTGAGCCACATATTTTTATTGTATAACTGGGAATTATAATTTTCAGATTTAATTAGTAAAAAATAAAGAGTAAATATTTTTTTTAAATTTTAAATATTGGATTCATAAAGTTAATTTCAAATGCATTTTATATATTCACCACATTTTAACATGAATTTGTAATTGTTGAACCAGAAGTTGAATTGACCATAACGTCAATAGATGTTTGTGTTTTTTATAACCAACTGCTTTTTAGAATCAATTAGTATTTCTTACAATACAAATCAAATCACTTGAGTTATTTGAAAAAGATATTATAAAAGATGACATGCTCCTGCTGACTGAAGCTCTCTCAAATAAAGCTGAGGGAAATAAATCTCACAGTGAAACAATAACTGTGTCTGTGCCTGGGGGGGTGGGGGGGGGGTGGGGGGAGGATTTGTTTTTCTGCAGACAGGCAGAGCTTCCAGCGCGGCTCAGAGCCTCAAGTGAGGTCTCTGCGGACCTTATTAGCCAGGACAGGAGAGAGCAGCGTGTCGGCTGCACAGGCCACTGAGAACACACTCACATCCACATAAAGCTGACAAGTCACCGTGTCACAGCTATTACACTGACACAGCATTAGGGGACAGGGAGTCAGGGGGTTAAGATGTGTGCTCACAATCACATAAATGTTCAATCGACGTTTCTCCTTGTGTCTTGTAGCTTTTAATGTGTCGGGAGGAAAACTCGCCTTGAATACAAACGTCTCATTGAAGACGGGGTTCAGCGTCTTCTTGTGCACTTTGGTCTTGTGCACTTTGGTCTTGTCGGGGAAGAGCAGGACTCGGACGTACGGATCTGAGGTTCCTCCCGAGTCCATGGACAAGAGGTCCGCAGCTTGGAGGATGCCGACAGTGACCTGCAGGCGGAAGAGAGAGCGGGGCGTTGAGAAGTAGGGAATCGTCAAAGGCATACACTTTACCAGACAAAAATAAAATCCTTTAACCTCACCTCTACTCTCTGCTCTGTTTTCAAAGCATTTAGGAATTTATTCATTGCCTCTGTGCCTAAACAACTGCTGAGACCATTACAGGTGTATTTTCAGTTTTTTTCCGTACCTGGAATTGTTGCATATCTAATCCTCTTAGTATAATTCAGTCTCGCTGTGAAAAGGGATCATTGTCTTTCTCTGCTGAGGTTTTACAAAGCAGCTGTTGCCAGGATCAGCTCTTACAGGAATAGAGCGACATTTTGGGAAACACACCGATTTGTTTTATCTGTTTTTTTGCTGTGAGTTAGACGGGAGGATCAATACTTCTCTAATGTCTGTCTGGTCAATATAAAGCTAGAGCCAGCAGCCGCTTAGCTTAGCTTAGCATACTGACTGGAAACAGGGGGAAAACACCGAGCCTGAACTCTGTACAAAGAAAACACAATCTGTTCAACTAGTAAAATGATATTAAGCCTGATGTTGCTCATTCGCAGATTGACCGTACACTGTAGCATCTTGATCGGCCCCTAGTGGTTGGCTGTAGTACAGGTTGTGGACCCCGCCTCCCCCATGTTGGTGGATGGGACACAGACTTAAGAGTCATGGTGTCACTAAATACAATTTTCTCAAAGATGGTTTCTTTCATTTTAGCTAGCTCCTATCACACAGGTGCATGTTGACACCTGTGAGATAAACTTTTCTGGAAACTTTGGTAAAGTTATTTGTTAAAAGTCCCTGAGCTGTGATTGGCCAAGCACAGGCTCTTTTGTGTCATCCATTTTTACTGACAATCTACGAGCTAGTCTTTATGCTAAGCTAACCTAACTGCTGGTTACCCTCACATGGTATTTTATCCAACAGACATGATAGACAGCGATCTATAAATTTAACTCCTGGCAGGAAAACAAATTGGTTGAGTTTCTCAGAATGTCAAACTAGCTGAATACAATTTATACGATAACATATATGCAATACTATGACATATGTAGTTATACCAGATTTTTTACTTATGAAACAACCAACTACACCTCTTTAAATGTCTAAAGTTTCTTTAAAGCGTTTACATGTGACAACCACAGACCTTTGTGTTCTCAAAGTCATAATCTATTGAGTACTGCAGCTTCCCCAGTTTCTCTGGTTCTTTCTCCTCTTCTTCTTTGTCCTCCTCCGTCAATCCGGTCTCTCCCTCGTCATCGTCATCGTCCTGGTGTATCTGTGGTTTGAAGGTAGCAAAACAAGACCCAATGTTAAAGGTCAGGGACTCAGGAGTACATAGAGGGCTTCCTATAGCAGCCAGCATGCCACAAACACTGGAAGTCCAGTAGTTTTAATTCTTTACATGGGAGATACATGTTTTGGTCACTGCTTACCTGCACAGCACCTGATGATAATAACATTTACAAGGGGATGAATCCCTGCTGGTAACACATACATGTTTAAACTTGGGGATAACTGTGCACAACTCTGTCTTCAGAATTTTTGGGATCACTGGGTATTTCCTTTGACATGCTTGTGCAGTTCAGTGACAGCCAGTCAGTGGAGGCATTGCATGCTAGTTCCGCTAGGAGGGTTTTTTCCAGTGATATCGGATATAAGAATCGCTCATATGTTTATCAAACAGCTAATTTTCAAGGGCTTTAACTTCAAATGAACAAGGCGATGAATGTTTGGCTGAAAAACCCTAAGGAACTAGCTCACAACAGCAAATGCCAATGCATTTTAAGTGTTAAATATATTATTCCGTGAAAGGAGATGACTTTGGAGTAACCTTATCCTTTGCAAACTTTTAGCTGGATGGAAATTCGTTACTTTAATACTTCAGGAACATAATCCTGAACTTTTTCGATCTGCATGCCTTGTTTCACCTCTAAATGTATGAGGCACTCAAGAAATGTCTTCTCAGCTCAACATCATTACAATAAATGTCCCATCAGGATCAGAGGGCACAGACAGCTATTTGAATAATGAAGAGTCTTATTGTTGTTTCGTCCCTTATTCCGGCAGTTCAGTAAAAGCGTCACTGCCGAGGCGACCTTGACTTTACAGTGTTTTTCCTCTTTTTTATTCAGGCCACCCAGTGTCTCCACGTTCTGCCTCCTCATTGAGTTTTACAATCAAAGTTTTTTTGGGGGGGGGCTCTTCATGCAGTTTTATCATCGTTTCCATGTCTCCCAAACAACCAACCATGCCCTTTATCACATGCACAGATTAACAGTGTTAAAAGTGTCTTGCATATCATCTCTTAGTCCAATAATTTCCATATTGGCATGAGTTACAGTTACATTGTCCCAGGAACAATGTGTTAGACTCTCCTCTTTGGGGTTTATGGAGCACATCATAGCTTTCCATTGTCACATTCTCAAGCTGTCTCATTTCAAAACAAGTGAAAATCAGACTCAAAATAAAATGAAAAATGCAAAAGGAAGCTACGACTTTCATTCCATGAAACCCGCCTCCGCCCCGGGGGAGGGGCCAGAGTGCATCAACGTGAGCTATCCACCTACCGTAGAGCGGGAGTCCACCACAGTCAAGAAACACGAGGCACACACAAGACGGACACAAAGCGGAAAAAAGAAAGGAGGAGGGCAGAGAAAGGAAGAGATTCAACTCACAAGACACCAAACACACTACAAAAAGAGAGGCAGTCAACAACACCACCAACATAGCTATGATGAGAAATGACACCGAGTTCTTTTTTACTTGTTTTAAAATCGTGGACACAAGTTGTTGCTTGTATTAATTAACTGTCACCGGAGCATGAGGCATCTGTGGGGATGTCAGCCGCTTTGACCCTAAATTAATCATTGGATTTTCTATCAATTGTTCATTTCCCAACATTTTTTGACACTTTGATTAAAAAAAATCCTCCCTGCAGGTCCTGGCTTTCATCCGATGTGAAATGCAGCATTTTGTGCTTTGGCGACTGGTAAAATGAAACTTTCCCCCTTCACGGTTCTCATTATTCTTTGCCACCTGGTAACAAAGCGTGTCATTTTTCACCACGGGGCCACAATGGAATACATCACACAATTAAACGACCACAACAACATCAAATGAAAGTAGGGGAAGGGAGCTCTCCTTGTGTCCTCTACAGCCTGGCCTAAAAGAGCTGCTGGTGAAAGATCAAATTTGGTTAATGAATATAAAAAAAATCATCCATAAGTGTCATAAATGATGATAAACATTTGAGTAGATAATTGAATGTAGCACAGTGGAGGAGAAGAGGCAAAGCATCATCCAATCATCTTCCCGTTAAGAGGACATTTCAGCACGAGGCGACATACCTCGCCGTCCTGCATGTTCTTCATGTTGAAGCCGTCCTTGCCCTTCTTTCCTTTCTTGTTCTTCTTCTTCTTGCAGCAGCATTTTTTGATTATGCAGAAGCAGCAGGTGAGGAGGAGCAACGCGGCCACCACAGCGATGGCAATCAGGGCCCACGGAGGCACTGCCGGTGTCAGAACAACAGAGAGACAGTTTAAATTGAATGGTAGCTATGGTGTTTTCGCTTCCAAAAGAAACTGTTACTTTTGCACCTGAGAAGGAATTGCGAAGTCAAGGCGAGATTGCTTACATGGGATTTTATCAATTTCATTCAAGAATTTACTCTTGATTTCCTCAAACATGTCATTCTTGCTGATCTCTGTGTTGTTGGAGCCAGACATGTCCAGGGCGGTGGTGGAGATAACCGCCGGGCTGGGGGCCATGGTCATGGTGGTGGTGGCACCGGTGGGCTCCTCGGCCGCCACGGCCTGTGGCCTTCTGAACAAGTTGAACTTCATTGTCAAAGACTAGGTGCAGCGTCCCTGAGACACACAGAGATCAGACAGAGGTGGAGAATGAAAAGTCAGCACACGATCTCAATAACAGTTTGATTTGGTTTAGTTCATACAAACAGAAGTGAAGACTGGAATGAAGTCTTAGAGAAAGTTTATTGTTACATTTTGCTAGAATCTAGAAGACTAAATTAATTCTAGACCAGGATGGTGTAGAACATAAACAATATTTCATTTGGAAGACTTAATGTTTGTGGACGCACAGAAAACTGGACCATAGTCCCGATTTGTTTGATGTTTTCCGATTTGTATCGTTATAACTTTAATATATCTGTAGGTTTCGAGTCAATTACGATACAATACGATACAATTAAAGTAAATACGATATGATGCAATACAACACGATACATTACGATATGTTATGATTCATTCTGATACGACACAATACTATTAAGTTAGATAACATAAGATTCAATGCAATTTGATACTTTAAGATCACTAATTTATCAACCGATATAAGGAGAGGAAAGATGTAAACTCCAATTCAAGTCCAACATAAATGGTTTTCATGTGAACCTGCAGCTTTTTAACCACTATGGATGAAAAACCTTGCAGAGAAAAAAGGAAATCTGAATACCCACAGCTCTGCAAACTCAAACTAACAATGAAGATCGTGTGAAGCTCCAGAACAGATACTAACTGTTTTTTGTGGGGATATTGTTATCTCAGCTCTTCACGTTCAGTCTTAATTCATCATAGCGTTTTTTTTCCATCTAAGCAGTTGTAAGCATTCTGAGGTTGTTACCATGTAATATAAAGGAAACATGGATGCTCATCTACCTCTGTAATATGTTCTCATTTTATAGCCCAGATGGTGAAGTCATTAGTGGAGAAAACAAATGGCAGGTCAATCAATAATAGAAATACTCATTAGTTGAGGTAGAAGAGGTGGAATAAACTCAAATCCATGCAGCAATTAAAGCTGCAGCATGAATCCTTCTCACAACAAATCAGAGACTAATACAACAAGTGTTTCCTCACAACGCTTTGTGTTTTTTTTGCCTCCTGAAATTTAATCCACCGCAAACAGCCGACAAAATCAATTTACCTCTCAGCCTCGAGTGAGCATTACAATTTATTCTCTGTCTGCTCTTTGCATTAAGACGAGTGACACCAACACACTATTAGCATTTACTGCCGAGCTCCACGGTCTCATTACACTGGTCCAAATAAGGCCTGCTTCCCTTTTTTCTTAACCCTCAAAACATTTAATAAATCATACGCTTCTGATAACTGGAAGCATTTGACAACTTTAAATCAATTTACTTGGATTAAATTGGAATCGTTATGTTTTGGTGCACAGAGCGAGAATTATTTTCTTCGAGTGCTCAGTTATTCAATTACTGAAAATAGACAGTAATGGGGATATTTAAAGCACAGTTCATCTGTTTAAATTCCGTGAACAATGTGTGATGCATTTCCAGGAAAATTCTAGTCTGACTGAACATTGTGATGCTGTCATGCTCCCCCACAGCCCCCCCACCTCAACATAGCGCTAAAGAATAGCTGGGAACTTTCAGCTCTAGCGTTCCTGAGTTCATTTACGTTTGCGTCAGAGTGAAATGCCCAAATGAGAAAAGTGTTTTAATGGAAAAGGTTAGGCTCTTTTATTTATTTATTGCAACTAGAGAAAAGTAAGTGATTCAGTCTCAGTTGTATAAATCCTCACCATGACTAGTTCGAGTACTATATGGAGGTAGATGGACACAAAAAGAGAAAGTAAAAGACAACTTAAAAGTGTAGATAACATTTTGTGTGCGTGGGTGTGTGTGTGTGTGTGGGTGTGTGCGGAAATGTCTATCAATAGTTATGACTTCCAATTTTGGTTCAATTCCATCATTGTGAGGACATTTTGACGTTGTGAGGACATTTATGTTGGTTCTCACAACGTCAAAGGCTTGTTTAAGGGTCAAGATTTGGTTTTAGGGTTACACTTAGGTTAAGGTTGGGGTTGGGGTTAGGCATTTAGTAGTTATGGTTAAGATTAAGATACGGGATAAGGGAACGCATTATAAGTGTTCTTACTAAGACAAGGTTGTCTGAGTGTGTGTACTTGTACAGATATCAATGTGAGGACCATGCTAAACCCACAACCTACAAGAGGACCTTTTGGAAAAGTAGGGGACATTTTGATCCTCACTTTCTGAACCACTTTCAATGGGCTGTTTGAGACTCAAGACTTGGTTTTAGGTTAGAATAAGATTTAGGTAAGGATTAGGCATTTAGTTGTGATGGTTAAGGTTAGGTTGACAGGCTATGGAACGCATTACGTCTGAGTGTACACAGTGAATCTTTAGCAATAGAGAAAACATGTGTCCTTATACATTTACAGTTTGTGTGTGTAGGTGTGTGTGTGAGGATGTCTGTATCATAACATGACAGTGAGCCAGCAGCGTCTAAATTTAATATTGTCTCCATTGACTCACAGGCCACAGATCAATAAATATTTGATTCAAACATGTGTATTTCACTGATTCTCTCATTGTAACAGGTTGGGTTTTGTGGTCAGACGCCTGCTGTTCACTCTCGGCACAGTAGAGGCCCGTGTGCTGCGGGCCAGCACATCTTTGTTGCTAAGCAATCTTGATAGTGTCTATCTGCTACACACAGAACTGCCCGCATAAACCTGCCTATAGCCGAGGTGACCAGCCAATCAAATAACCAATTGGCTCAAGGCCAGTGTCAAGTCATTGCCTGAGCAGCTGGGTACAAGCTCACGATGTGAGCGCCGCCCTGCTGTGATGTGTGATGATTATGATTAAAGTTTGAGCTGCAGCAGGGGTTCCTCCTAGAAATGAGACGTGGTTTTGTGTCTGTATCGTCACTCGGAGAATCAACTACATCAGCATTGATGAAACATGTCGGCAGCCGTGAGAAACACAGGGAGAAATAACTTGAGTCCCTAACTTCCACGGCTCAGCATGTTCTCCCTGTGACGAGGACAGAGGCTGAATGCTAAGACACTGAAACAGAGTCATTTGTTTTAGCCTGAGTATTTAGCTCTGTGCCATTAGCGCTCTGTCCCTATCTGTCTTTGATTCCTGCAGCTCATCCCTGTAGCATCAAAACGAGGCTCAGACACAATGTTCAGATACAGAGCCGTGCGGTCACAATGCTGCAGTTGATCATCACTGACTTAGTTTTGAACGTGCAGAGCCGATCATCTCTCACAGGCATGTTCTGCTGGGCGGTTTTGAATCCCTTCATGTCAAATATCAAATGTTAATAAAAATATCCCCCCCTAAGCAGAAGCTCACCAGTCCGATGAGGTGTTCCCCTTCACCAGGCGGCCCCTCCAATATCAGTCACTGCTCGGGCTCCGGCTCCTCAGAGCTGTGGCAACATAGTCTGATCTCTCCCATAAACAGAGACTGCAGTCTCCTCTCACTTCTCTCCACTGCAGCACTACACCCCTCCTCCTCCTCCTCCTCCTCCGCCTCCTCCAACGCACACCATCTCCCCCCCCACCCACCCACTCTCCCCCGTCACACACCTCCCTACTCCCCCTCTGTCTCTCCCTCAATGTAATGCGTGCAGCCTCTCAAACCATTTCTCCCCAAGCATCTCCCCCCCACCCACCCCCAAAACCTCATTTATGATGCTGCTCACACAACTGATTGCAGCATGCCACTCTTTGGTCGAGCATCGGAAGGGGCAGTTGTAAAAGATCAATATGCACACAATCCTCGGGGTCGGGGGGTGTTTGTGTGTGTGTGGGGTGGGGGGGGTGGGGTTATTTGAATAAAATCGTAGTTTGCCCAGATCAGAGATGCATTTTGTAGGAGAGATATAGTAAGACAGCTAGAAGCTCTTCAGGGTGTACTGGCTCCACAGATGCCATCACGCCGAGCTGGCACAATTAATTGGATTGCAACAATTGATCTCAGAAGTGCGATGTAACGCTCCGGAGGGAAACTCGCTGGTTAAAGCCTTTTCAGAAAACGAACAAGTGAACCCGAGGATGATTAGGTCAACTTGTCTGCCTTTCAACCGATCCCCCAGGAGGCTCGTCAGGCATGATTGGAATTGAGCAGATTGCAAAACAACAAATGCGACCCCACAACATTGAGCTTAAAACCATTGCATCGTGGAAACAACTGATGTGTGGACAAAGAATCAATGCAAACACAGAGTGTGTGTGTGTGTGTGTGAAGGCTTGAAAATGAAACTCCAGGTATTAGAATGGAAGACCTTGCAGCTCGGCCTCGCTTTACCTCTTCATGACACACTGCTCTTAAAATGCCCCTCAGGTTGTTACTTCTGCACATATATTCAAACCGGTTTTCAATCGTTCACTCCTTTCCCCTGGTTTTCTCCTGAAACCCTCCTTTCCTCTGCACTCTCCTTGGGGAAATACCTTTCTGTATGCTCATTTTCATCCAGCAGCTGTCAGGAGCCGCTGTGAGATATACCACTATACCCTGCAATGAGCTGCTCTGGCCAGAGGGGGGCAGGAATCTCATACAAAATTGCTGCATCACATAGCAGCATCCTTTCCTCTCTCGCTCTCTCTCTCTCTCTCTCTCTCTCTCTCTCTCTCTCTCCTCTCTCTCTCTCTCTCTCTCTCTCTCTCTCTCTCTTTCCACCAGTGTACTGCAAAGGTTTGCCCAGAGATATTTGTATTGAATGATTTCACCAAACCTGGCTTCATCTATTGAAATGAACTTCAACAGTGAAAGTGACTCATGCATTTGACAGAAAGAATCACCAAGGTCTTCTGCTTTAATTGAACGGGATCTTTTCACCTCCTTCTCTTTATAAGTGATTTTTCCTTTTATCACATTCTCTTTCCTGAGAAAGAAAAGAAATGACCTTGCCATCTATGTGAGAGCAAAATTGCACAAGTGAAAAGTTTAAAGTGGATTCGTGGGCTGAGGTTGGAGTGAGGAGACAACATATAAAAATGAAAATGATGAAGAACTGCGGTACCGAGGTGAGGAAAATGTATGGCCCCATGAGAGAGGTACCTGAAGTTAAAGATGAAGGTGAAATGGAATTAGGATTTATTATATCAGTAAAAGTGAATTGAAAACTTAAGTTAAAAAAGTTTGACATTTTATGAAATAGTGGTGCAACTCTTATGTTTGTTTGTATCACAGATTTATGATGGATCTCCACTTCCTCCCATTGAAGAAATAAGTAAGCAAAAATATCCTGTATATGATTGATTGAAACACAAACATCTAAAAAGAAACCATCTACGGAAAAAAGTAAAACATGTACTTTGACTTATTAAATTTGGTCCAAGTTTCATCTGCATAACATGGAGGGGGCGGGGTTTATGACCTATTCTGCAGCCAGCCACCAGGGGGTGATCAATATGATTTGGCTTCACTTTTGGGAAGTTGTCATTTTGTCCATCATATCTAGTCTATATTTTTTTGAAGATGAGGCTTAAAAGAGTGACCATTGCTTAATATACAGACTTCAGACAGGTGGAAACGAAAGCCTGGTTTGTCCAACGAGTACAAAATCTATAAACAGCAACAAATCCTCTGCATTATTCAGACGTGAGATAGAGGCAGCAGGAATAGTGATATATTAATTCTATAGCTCTCCGTCACTAAGCTCAGCCGGGATCCCCTGTGTTCTCACATAGTTTTCTACAAACTTATTACCAGTAAGCCAGGCGGAGAAAGACTGCAGATGATCCCGGAGCCTTCCACTTTGACCTTTTTGTGTTCACACATGTTCACACAACATGGAGGATCCACGGAGTTCAGGTTATGTCTGACAGCAGCTTCAAAAAGAAAATCCCATCTCCCTGATGAATTTGTTTTACTTTCCATCTGACTTTTCTTTTAATTGGTTCTACATTATTTAACAGAAAGAGAGAGACAGTAAAACACAAGAAGAGATGAAGTGGTTGGAACTCGTTCAGAGCTCACCATTCATTGTGCTGCCTCAATGGAAACTCACAGTCGGTAATTATAAAGTGGTATTTAATTCTAATGTATACAGCAGCACTCACTTTAAAGCTGCATGGTCAGACAAATCTACTTGGCAACAGCAATAACTTAATTCCCTCAAAGGTGGATTGTGAAATAGATTGCAAACTGGGAAAATGGATAAAACGTAAATGGCGGACGGCCAAACCAAGCAGCCCATTCTTCAATGGCCACAGAAATCCAATTCATATCAGATATGAGACGAATAACCACGTCATTCTAAGTGAAACAAAATTTGACAATTTTTTGGTCCAAAATAAATCTAAATATAATCTAAATTCTGAGGTTTCAGTTCAATTAATCTAAACTAATTACTTGAATTAATCTTAACCCTCATGTAATAGAGAAACTACAATATTTAATCAGGGAATAAACTGTCACCTAATTTGTAAAAACCCTGAAATGTTTAATGTTCCAGTGAAATAACTTCCAGTTGTTTTTCTTCACACAACCTTGGCATCATAGTATTAGATTTTGTATTCCACCTACGGTGTTATTACCTCGGGCAATGATGCAATTTTCCACACTAGGGTGTCACACCTTCAAAATATAAAGATGCATAAAACTGGGCTGAATCTGTGAAACCTTAGTATCTTAAAAACAACTATTTGTATCACTTTAATTCTGCTATAATTCTTTAACGTTGCAAATGACAGCAAAATTTGAGAAAAATATAGTATATTTAACCGTCTGCACCTTAACTTGTTTTAGTTCACTCATGGTGTCATAGACGCATTATTATCCAAAGAAATGAACTGTTGTCAATAAGAAATCTCTGGTAAGACACTGTGCTGGACCTGATCCCAACCAGATGCCAAACAGACGGAACTATGTGTCTTGGGAACTATTGAATGACTGAATAAGCTCCCATTTGCTGATGAGTTCACAATTTAGCTTGGTGATGACGTCAATATCCATCCACATATACATTATCCATTCTGCTTTTCCTCTGAGGGTCAATACGGGGCTGGAGCAAATCTCCAGCTGGCGTTGGGCTAGGGGTGGATGTAGCACAGGACCAAAATATAGATACAAACAACAATTCACAACTACACTCAAGCTGCAGTACCTGAGGAAAACTCACACAGATAGAACAAGCAAACTCCACACAGGACCCAAACTGGTCATGAACAAGATGAGGATGAAATGATCATTATCAATGAAAACAATAGATTCAGTAGATCAGTGTATGTCCCTGACCTGGTTTGATAATTCACCACCTGACTTCCTGACTCAGCAGCTTTAAGAGTTTAGTGCAAGGTCACGGCGCAGTTTCAGCATCAACCAAAGGCACTAACTCTTAGACAGCCAGTGCATTGTGGGATACTCCGGTGCATTTCAATGACTGAACCTCTCCCTTCTGCTCAAATAGTCATTCTCTTCACGGAGAGGATGAGTCAGGACAGTGCTGCACTGGGACGTCGATCAGAGCAACAGCACAACTATCAAAGCCCCTGATTACCGACACGCACGGAGACGACAGCTGGTCCCAACGTGCTCCGCTGCCGAGCTGCGCTGGGACGACTCGGCCAGAGTGATTTGTCTCCTGTGAGGCAGCACGGAGGATGTGGAAAAGACTGCACCCTGCGAGCTCCTGCAGGGAGTGCTGCAATGCAGGGGTGTCACGGAGAAATGCAAAGCTGGAAGGCAGCTCGTCCAACAGTCAGCCGCACTCGCACTCTTCCTCCATCTCCTGCCGTGCCCCACTCCTTCCTCTCCTGACATGCTTTCATCTTTTCTGTTTCTTCTATTATTCTTTATTGATCTATTCTCTCTGGACTCTCATCCCGTTCCTCTATTCAAACAGACGCACACACACAACCGTACATGAGGTCATTCATTGGCATAATGCATTTCATAGCCCCTTACACTAACCTAAACCATCAGAACTAGCTTCCTAACCCTTACCCAAACCGAATTCTAACCCTAAAACCAAGTCTTAACCCTGAAACAGTCACTAAAAGCAGGTCAGAGCTAAAATGTCCCTTCTTTCCCGAAATGTCCTCACTTTGCATGTTGTAGGCTCAAAAGGCTCCACAAAGAAATCCGCAAAAATACACACACACACACATACACACACAATCACAGAGAGAGACAAACAAACTGGTCAGATATTACTGCAGCATAAACAGTGGTAAACAGAGAGCGGCATATGGTCAGAGTTGGCTGTGTTGCAGCCGTGACTGTGTGTTAAGGAAGTAGGAGTGTGTTTGTGTGTTTGTGTGTGTGTGTGTGTGTGTTTGTGTGTTTGTGTGAGTGGATAGATGGCTGTCAGATCTAACTGTTGTGCTTTGACAGCAGCTTTTCCCTGTAACCGAGTTATCGCCATGACAATACCACAGTGTCAGTCTCCTCAGTGAAGGACGGGGAAATAGAAACTGATCCATCGTCCATTTCATTGTCCCGTTATATCACTGTCCACTTCGTGATCTGGTTTCCCATTAAAACCTAATGAGACGACATCTTGTACTTTTATTAATAAACCATATTGGGCAGCAAATGTCCTTCATATCTTGATTATATTTGCTCCACTCTATGTCTCTCGACCACTTGGAACTTTGTAGAACAGCTTTCTCCTATTTTTCGCCCTGGTAGTGTAGTAACCTTAACAAAATGGTCATTGGATAAGTTTCACAGGGATTTTATCTCTCTGGGGAGATTTCAAAATAAAGGTTTTGCAGTTGCTACTCCTAAACCACATTGTGCCACATCTATCTTTTCTCTCTTTTCCGTTTTTAACATGTCCTATATCCCTTAACTCTTGTTTTTATATTCTTTACTTCTTTAATTTTGTAAACTTGAAATGTGGCCAGGTCTCACTCTGGGGACTTCCTGGTTAAATAGAGGATAAATCTAATGAAATCATACACCCCACCAGGTCCCTGACATCCCACAAATCCATTGAAATGCAGCCTTCATTGATGGAATCGATCTCACCTGCTGGCTGCCATAGATAAGGTCTATCAAAGCCACCGTGTGGATTTATTCAAACTGAACTTGAACGATGAGGCTGATGAAATTCTAAAAAATCTAATTAAAAGACCAAAACCTACAACAAATTCTCCTCACTCACAATCAGCTTATGATTTGTGGTCCAGAGTTTATCCCTTTGTGATGTGGAGCTCCACTGTGGCTCCGACCAGGATTAACAAAACATGAATGATCCACACCCCGGCTCTGACTCATCCTAGTGCAATAACACAAACTGGAACACAAAATATGTTAAAAAATACATGACTGAAAATAGTCTCCAACAAATACAGAATTTTATAATAATGAATCAATATATTTGTATAATTTACACTTTTTGTGAAAGCAAATTCGTTTGAGTCTGAACGCTATAGACAGGATAAGGACTCGTTAATGAGGTACTGAGACACACACACACACACATTTATCTTTAAACACAGCTCAACAACTCAGTGTGTGAATTAGCAGCATCAGCATCGGAAGAACCAGACCTGTGTGGGAGAAGCTGCTGTGTGAGCTGAAGGTCCATCCTCAGGGCCGAGGCTGACCAGGTGCCACCTCAGCGGACGAGTGGCCTGAGTCAGACGTGTGAGCTGAACTCCACCAGGGTGACGAGGTGGAGCACAGCAGGAGATGTGTCAACCTAACCTCAGCTTCTCAAACTGGCTGTGAGAATATGACCAGAAACAGCTAAAAGTGTTAAAAAGTTGAACGTTCAATCCGAGCCCTCTCCTTGGTCGCTCAGCAGGACGTTACCATTTATGTTTATTACTGCTGGTTTTCCTGATGAAGGAAGAGGAAAACAGTTCTGATCACAGGAGTAAAACTAACAACTGTGATTAACTGCTTAATGTCTTTCCTCTTAATTTCCCCTGCGAGTGCATCAACATGCGTTTGCTAAAAAGCAGAATTTGACGCCCACGGCCTTTTTCCCTTTGATGCATGACGAAAACCATAACTGAGACAATCACATCAAAGAGATTCACTGGCCAGAGAGTTGGACAGTTCACAACACATCTTACAAAGTGTCTTTGTGCTCTTCATGTAACAAAAACCCACAATGATCGTTTCTTGTTACTTAGCTGTCAATTAATTAACTATAACTAAAGATGGACGACATAAAAGCTCTCAAAACTGAATCAAAAACGTATAGCATGGTGGCTGGCTGCAGTAAAAACCCCACCTCCTCCATGTTAGTGGATGGGACCTAGGCTAATATAAAAAGACAAAGTACACGTCAAATTTTATAATTTCCTCGAAGATGGTTTCTGTCACTTTAAGTAGTTATTATCACACTGATGTATGTTCAGGTATTTATGTTTTTATAAGTTTGGTTTTGATGCTATAAAAACAGGGTGAAAACCTCATGATTGACACTTGAGACTGACTTGCGATTGGTCAAGGACGTGCGTCGGTGGGTTTTACATCCCCGGATGTCACTACGCAGATTCTAGCCACACATGCACAAGATGGCGGAGTTCAAGAACAATATATTTTGGCCTAATTGTTGGAGGAGACGCTTCGACTATCTTTTAATAAAGTAGATAATAATAGCATAAAGACAAATAACCAAAGTACACAAGATGTGTTTTTCTACACACACATTTTTCTTCCTGCTGCTGCTGAAAATAGCCGGACTCACTAGGGGTGGATATTTGGTGCATTTAGGTGGAGGAGCAGAAGGGAGTGAGAGAGAGAGAGAGAGAGAGAGAGAGAGAGAGAGAGGGACATTTAGAGACGGAGAAGGAGGTAAAGAAGAGGGAGCGGATACATCTCCCCACTAATGGACGATGTGTTGCCCAGTGGCACAGATCTAGGGCAACATGACGGAGTGGGTCTGGGTGAAGAGAAGCCAGAGGGGCCGTAAGTTCAGTCAGTAATTATCTGATCCTTCTGTCCCGACTTCCTACATTTCCTCCTCTTTTCTTTGGAAATTGGATGCTTTTCCAATCAGGTTTATTACAAGACTTTTGTTAATTAATTGGTTATCTTCATTTTCTTATTACTCTGCCTGAATACAAGAGCTGGCTGTGTCGTTTTTTTTTGCTGATGTAGAAATTATAAGAAACTTAATTTAGAATTTTCTTTATTTCACAAGTACATGGAGATTACGTTACTTTAATGTTAATATAATTCCTGATCAACAAGCCTCTGAATTCAGGAGTGCAGGACTCGTACTGACCAGTAGGGAGCACTGTTCATTATCCCTTTAATTTACAGAGACACATAAATAGTGATGTCCGAAATGACCTGTAGTAATATTACTTTTGATCATGTAAGTATTCTGCAATAACAATCTACTTGTATCACTCCGTAAGTATAGAATACTCTGACATTTTTATAATATCGATAATTTTCTTAAAACACTGTTGCCTTAGCTTCAACCTTTCACATACAGACTAACCCTCTGGCGGAAATAGTACTTAAAAATATTAATTTGCTCCTGAAGCACTCAGCATTGATCTGCTGAGGAGTATTGATCAACCTCTGCAGTGGTTGGACTGAAACAGGCACAAGAGACATGAGCATCGTCTCCACCGAGGCAACTGGAAACATATTAAGTAAATTAAGCAAAAGACGAATCAATGTACAAGGGTACTATGTCATATAATATTGGATTTTGTAATTGTGGAATTTTTTTAAATCATTTATCTTTTTCTCAATATGATGGAAAGTTATATAAAGATGACAGACGTGTCTCCACCTCCTCACGCAATCCAGAAATGAAGCGAAAATATTCTAGATACAAAAGTTGCCATCTTGTCCCTGTACAGTGGCGAACAGGGGGTGGAGCCGAGGTAGCAAAGTCCGGCCAAAACACATGCTCCACCAATCACAAGACAATATCAGCTGTCAATCATGACGTTTCAGCACATTTCTATTAATTTAAACAAAACTAACCAGAAAACTTGGGTGTCAGTTGGACAAGAATTATTAAAAATGTATTACACATGTATTTTAACTTTTTAGTTCAGCTCCCATCCACTAATTTTGCAGACGCAGGGATAATGACAAATTGAATGTGCTGCCACCAGGTGGCGTTTGAGATGCTTTGGCTTCTCTGTTGGGGAGCCATTACATAGTCCATCTTTAAATACAGTGTGTAAAACATAAATGCATGGGCTGTAAATACAAAACAATGAGCTGAAAGATGCTAAAACTAGAGGACCAGCACATGATCCAAAATATTGTTTAAGTGCAGCTTCAATTCAAAAGGCTTTCCTCCACGTACATCTATGTCGCCAGTCTTTCTCCCTTTATCCTGGACCTCTCATATATTTTAACTCGACAGTTTATATAAGTCAAACAGATTTCATCCCAGTTGATGCGACCCTCTATCTCTCTGTTGTTGGATGTGTCCTGCTGCATCTTCTCCACTCATTCATCAGCTTCCTGAGACACTGGCTCAGCACAAAAACCACAGTCCTGCCAGCGGATGAAGGTCCGTTCTCCTTTTTCTTCACAAGTCTGAGGGCAAGTTTGACCAAAAGGGACAGAGGTGGATATGCTTCTCTTTTCACGGAAGGTCGAGTCTCAAATCGCCTCTGTTCCACCGTACCCTCGAGCGGAGAGGTGCTGTGCTAATGGCATTCAACGGATAGAAAATGCACTGCAGCACTAAAACAATATATCGGTTGACCAATTTGCACGACCTATCAAAGTCCAGAGGTACTCTCCTATAACATCACAGCTTTCAACAATGTGTCCCATCACAAAAACATCATGAAATCCCATTCCTCCCACTGTAGTACTACCAGGGATGATCCGTACGTTGTGTGTACAGTCTGAAATGAAAAACATCATCAGCGTGCTTCGTGTATGATGATGCACCTGACGGCCCGTGAATGAGGATCTCAGTTTAGTCAGGACAGGATTATAGGCTGCAGTAGCAGAATCCCATTTCATGAGCCATCGAGCATCAGAAGAGGGTGGGGGGGGTGTGTGTGTGTGGGGGGGGGTGCACACCTCTCATCAGCTGTAATGTGGAAACTCAAAGGGGCTGAAGCGAAGCGTCCTGGCGACTGCAACAACCGACAACAGCAAGGAAAACATTATTGATGCAGATTCAGTGAACAGACTGGGATGATCAGGAGTACAGTATGTACAGTATATGGACCAATGTGGACCCTGGAGGGTTTGAGAGGATGTTACCAAGCAAACATGTATTTTATTCAACATGAGGATGTCGTGTGCTGATATAAAGAAACTAATACATTTGACTGAATGACTAAATATTTATTTGTAAAAGGATAAAATGCCCATGATCTCTCGTTGAGGTATGAAGAGTGTCTGAACACACTAATTTCAATAAATAAGCAACAAAAATAAAGAATGTAAAAACATGTTTTCACTTTGTCACTACTGGTTATTGAGTGTAGATTAGTGGGCAAAAAAAGTACCAAAATAAAGATTTTTATCAATTTAAAATTGAATCAATAACATGATAAAGTTCTATACGCTGTATGTAAAGATGGACGACATGACAGCTCCTGAAAAGTGAAGCCAAAGCATCTCGATTGCCCCCTGGTAGCTGGCTGCAGTACAGGTTATAAACCCAGCCTCCTCTATGTAATGAATGAGACAGGGCTTCAAAGCAGAAGACGTCAAATACAATTTTTTTTGGGATGATCTTTGTAATTTTAGGTAGTTTCTTAACAAAATGATGCATGTTCAAGTATTTCTGGTAAATTAGATTTTAGTTGTTTTTTATGACGTCGGTGACACGTCATGATTGACAGCTGACTCACGATTGGTCGAGTGGGTGTACTGAAGGGAAATGACAGGAACAAACTCTGAATGACGTCAGAGGAGCAAGACGCCAGTGACGTCATCCATCTTTATTTACAGTCTACGGTAAACTAGGGTGGTGCATTAAGCTAAATGCTGACGTCAACATTCTTAGTCTACAATGGAAATGCGTTCATGCTGATGTTAGCATTTAGGCTAACATTCACCCAGTTCAACAATAAAAGAAAAGAGGTTTGAAAGAAAGGGAGGCCGCTGAGACTTGTGACTTCTCTGTAATGTTTCCAGGAACTTTGATTTCAGCTGATAAGATGGCCACCATTTTGCTGATCAGTAAGTGAGACCGAGGCCAATGGGAATATCAGCCTCTGGTAATAAACCAGCATCTCCACAGACAGAGCATCAGCAAGGATTAAAAGACGTGTGCTTGCATGTTTTGTGACTCAAGAGGCAAAGGCGGTAAAACTGAGATCCTGTGTCATTGAACAAATATATATCCAAATTGACATTTACCCTTTATATTGATGTAAATCGATGAGCAAGACAATTAAAAAATACTTTATCCGACTCTTTGCACTTTGGGATTTTGCTTCGAACTCTTGCAATTCATATCTTGCACTGTCTTTTTTGATTGGCCATATCAGTGGCAGACTTACTTAACACTTAATAAAAGAGGTAAGTGATTAAATAATTGACATTTATAGAGCATATTGATTAATGCACATTACCTTGCACTCGCATAACATTACTAGTTCCCACGTTCACTTTATATTCACTGTACTATCTGCTATTTGAAGGTGTCTCACTTTTATCCAGAAAAAAAAACATGTACTGCAGCATAAAAAATGCACCAAGGCAAGTGCACACGATACAGCCCAGAGGAGTGTGTGAGGCATAATGCAGCAACACACACACACATGCCTTGTTTCACCTCTGCTGAAGCTAAAAGGAAGTCCTCATTTGGTGCATGCACTTTCACACACACACACACACACACAGGCACGTACTCAGGCACGCACACACTCAGGAGTATCCCAGCCATGTACTCATTACATCCCCAGGGACAGGAAACCACTGCATCACCTGATCTCTTCTCACCACTGCATCATAATCAGCCCGGTAACCTCATGTACCAACATCTGTATCTGTGGTAATAAAATGTTTTCATCAACAGGACAAAACAGAGGGAGACGAGGACGACGTGCTTTTCAAACACGACAAGACAAAGTAGGTAATCAGTGACCATCAGAGGCCGTAATGCGCCAAATTTCCCGTGCACATTATTAAAAGCCTTCTGCAAACATCTTCCATCGCGGCGAACTATAGGAAATATTTGCTCACAAAGCATTTAGAGATAAGGAACCTACATTAATCGAGCGGTTAACTGCTGATGAGACACAACAGACCAATGAGAGCACAGCGAGCTCTGCAGGCTCTTTAACGTGGGCCCTTCACTCCTGCTGGCTCAGCACATTTTTAGTTTGCAACACACTCCCTCAGAGCTGTTACTGTGGAGCGGCGAGCCCACTCTCATCATCCATCTGCACACTGACACACTGGAGAGAGAGAACAGTGAAGAAAGACTGGAAGAAAAATGATAACGTGCCAACATGAGGGAGTTTATCCTCCATCTTAGTCTCTTTTTTTGTTCATGAACACATTTAGCTCTTTGTTAGAATAAAAAAAAGAAAAAGATCTGAAAGTGTAATCACCTATAATAAACCAATGACAGTAGTTTTACTAATAAATTCCCATCTGAAGTTCTACCCTCTCACACACACACACAAAGCCACACACACGCACACACACACACACACAGACACACGTTTGTTTTATTATGTAACATGATACTGCAGCACTACATGATGCTACGCAGCATGAGGACTTACCGGCATGCTGTAAAAGTTCCACTCTCTGCATTAAAATGAGAAGGCGACTGGCAGAACGCTCACACAGCGTCTGCTCTAATTAACCCCTGAGCCATTTATTCTCTCTCTCTCTCTCTCCTTCTCGCTCGCTCTCTCTCTCTCTCTGCAGAGCTTTCTGCAGAGCAGCATGTGTGTAATGAGGCTAGGTGCCTCTGTGACAACCTGGCACACAGCAACGCCTGAGTTACTGATGGAGCTGTTCTGGAAAAAGAAGAGGAGGAGGAGAGAGGAGGAGAAACAAAAAGGATGCATCTTACCTTGAACAGAGATGAGCTGCCTCCCCTGGAAGCAGAGAACAGGGGGATGGAGAGATTCTTGACAGGAGGGACGAGCAAAGGGAGAAATCTCAACAATCTGCACTTGGGTTGATCCCACTCTCAAAAGACATCGCACAACTCCTTCCTGTGTGGTCTGTTTCTGTCCGTGAGCCCCCCCTCCCCTCCTCTGACTCTCACACACAGGACTGCTCTGGGTCTCAGGCTGCGGCTGAGGTGCAGTCACACCAAGACACACTCACACAGATTAACATTGTTCTGCCACTGAAATCAGCACGAGCATCAGAGCCAGTGCACTTCCACTGCTGTATTTCCCGGCACTGTTCCCTTATTGGCTGAGGAGCAGCTCAATAAAAACCCTCCTTGTCATCAATTGGGCAGAGGGGAGGGGGGGGGTAGTTTTCTGTGGCGCACTAACAACGCTGCTCCTCCTCTCCTCTCTTCTTTGCTCCATCAGTTTCTCACCCCCAGCACCGGCACACATGCAGGGAGTGCTGAGCTTTGAGAAAGAGACGCAGGAGGAAAGGAAAGGGAGGAAAAAAAAGAGAGAGGGAGCGAGGGGATGGAGAGAAGTGCAAGGGGAGGGGAGGGGGGGGGGAATCGATGAGTGGTGAGGTACAGAAGGCAACAAGCAGGCTGCAGCAGCTCTCACAGATTTTTTTAGATTTGGGGTCCCTGTGCCTCTCGTCTGCTGCAGGGACCTGAGTGCAATGAGGTGTAAGGACCAGAGAAGATAGGAGGATAGTAGGAGAGGAGGAGAGAGGAAAGGAGGAGAGGAGAGGAGAGGAGAGGAGAGGAGAGGAGAGGAGAGGAGAGGAGAGGAGAGGAGAGGAGAGGAGAGGAGAGGAGAGGAGAGGAGGAGAGGAGAGAGAGGAGAGGAGAGGAGAGGAGGAGGAGAGGAGGAGAGGAGAGGAGGAGAGGAGAGGAGAGGAGAGGAGAGGAGAGAAAAGGAGAGGAGAGGAGAGGAGAGGAGAGGAGAGGAGAGGAGAGGAGAGGAGAGGAGAGGAGAGGAGGAGAGGAGAGAGGAGAGGAGAGAAGAGGAGAGGAGAGCAGGGTTGTAGCTGGTCTGCACGGGCTGGTTTTGCTGCAGTACAGGAGCAGGCAGAAAGCAGATGGGAAGTTGTCGGTGCTTTTCTCCAGCAGCAGCAATATGTCAAGCTCCAACTCAACAGCAGCAACACACAACAAGAAAGAAACTACCACTAGTCCCTCTCTTTCATGTAAATGTGCATGAACAATGTGTGAGTGGTGAAGGATTTAAAAGAGGAGCTGCAGGAGTGACACGGATCACTGCTCCTGTTTCATCAGGGGACGAGCAGATTATAAAGTCACCTAATTAACCGTGAGGTGTAAAAGTCAAAGAGTCACCATGTGCAGTAGTAAGATGTGCAATGTGTTTAATGGAGCGGAGAGAGGATTCAGTCCAGCGAGTTGATATACTTCATGTTTCTTTTAAGGATTCCTCACGTGCGATGATGCATGAGAAGAATAAGGATGTAATCTGAGCAGAGTTTAAAACACACATGTTTCTTTTCCCACCATCACAACAATCCTCCGCCTCAATTTTAATTCAATAGACTTCACAGCATCTCATTGTGGAATCGATGGAGGAGCTGACTTCCTCCAGTGGACGGCTGAGCAGAGCTGCATCACACTGCTGCTGCTGCTGCAGGCTCCTCCTGGGAAATCCACACACAGGTCGTGCTGGTTTGTGAGAATCACGTGAGGCAGCATGAAACACACGGAGCCATAGTTTGAAGGTGAATATGTGAAATATGTGGGATTAAACAAATATATAAAGTATCTTAATGGTTACAAAACACGAGAAAAACGCTCCAATCTCCACTGTAACTTGCAGTGAATGAAAAAGTGCCATCAGAGCATCCACCCAGCTGATTTAGCAGTGCAACATTTGCATTAATGAAAAGCCTCAACAGTGCCAGTTCCACCATCCATTACACTTATTAAAACCTCCAGGAACGTTGCCAAAACCGTCCTCAGAGCTGTAACCTCAAGTCTTTTCGAAGCTCCCTTCGAGAAGGAACGCAAATGCAAAATATCAAAAAACGCAGCGCATGCCCCTCCAAAACCAATTTCATTCAATACTATACCTTTAGGTTGGCGTTACACCCTTGAACCCGTGGGGAGGGAGCGGATCCCAACGGAGTAAAATGCCCAGCCCCAAGTATGGTAGTCCGAGCCATGGAGCCCCCGTATGGTGTTATAGATAGGCGCCGGTTAGCCGCCACCCCCAACATCTAAAACACAACATCCCAGGAATAGTAGTCGAGTTGCATTAAGAAACGCACGATTAAATCAAACAACCGATAGAAACAACAACACAACAAACAACCCGCAACCAGGCAATCACCAGAGCAATAAAACGAGGAGCACAATATTGATTGCTTGCATCACCCACACAACCGACAACACGGACACACAACACCATCCAAAATATAAGGGTAGCACCGAAGTCCACCGAGCCAGCACTGAATAGGTTTTTTTATGTGTAAAATTAAACTATTTACCAGATACCCTGTTCTTGTTCCATCCATCCGTTATTTTTTCTGAATCCTTTTCCCCTTTACACCCCCTGCATGTAGGAGGGTTTCATAACCCAACAAAACATAGAGAACACAACAATTGAGGATAGGATGTAATTAAATTCAAGAGGCGGGGCCATGAGTAATATTCTATTTTAATGGAATAGATCTTTCCGCCAACGGTGCCAGTGTAATGTTGTACGTAATTTTCGCGACAACAATAAAGTGGGGGTGGGGATGAGGGGTCATAATAGACTAGCGTGTTACTAGTAGTTGGTAATATCATATCATATTCGTATGTTAATGATGGAGTCGTAGATACCTCATGCCATGTATATAAGGCTTCAAGATCAGGCTTGTAAATGATAGTCAGATGCTTCAGTCTAAGTCTTAGCAAAAATTATTAATAGGGCCTGTACGGTGTGGTGGGTTGGGGTGGTTTGCCAGCCAACCACCATAAAATGATGAAATCACCACCACTGGTAAAAGGGAGGTGGTATCATCTGTTACGACCACTGCCATCTTTAGGCTATGTGTATTGGAGATGTGTCAGAGTTCCTGCAAAACAACCTAAATTAAAAGACCTTGTGTAATCGGTGTTAAATTGGGTTAGCGGATTGGAACCGGGACCATCCGAAAAGACCCCAAAACCGTTCGCAGGGGGGTTTGCATCATACATGAATGCGTCCTGCGTTAGGGGCCCGGACAGGTCCGGCGTACATTGATGAAGAACTCGTAGACCTTTCCTCTTTTCTCTCCCCCCTCACCTCCCTCGCCCCCTAACCGCCTGTGCCCCTCCTTCCCACCACCTATCTAACCATATATACTTAATTTGAGTTTACACGCCAACCCCCCCACTCCCCAGGATGTGTGCATGCATTTTTGGCACCTTAACCCTTTCACCTTGAACCCTCACAATTGGTTCCAAAGTTTGAAACTCACTAGGGGTCGGTTGATATACTTGTTACGCCCGAGCCACCACCTGGACTCGTCTGTTTATGCTCGCTGTTTTAAATAAAAATCAGGGATCAAATAACTAGCAATTAAAAGCTGAGCAACCGACACGTGTTCACATGTCCCTTTAATAGAAAACAATGCACAACTTAAAATATAATACAACATCAAGATTAGGAAATGGAATGCCTCTCCTGAGAAATTCATATTAATGTAAATCTCACAAAACATAGCCCTTTAAATAACAGCGTATGCAAACATGGCTTAATAACCTCAGAACCAGCCTACTTAGTAGACGCAATATCCTGTAGCCACCCATAAACACATCCAGATCGAAACCACAACCGTGCTCCACCTTGGCCGCTGTAGCAGTTAATTCTGACCCGACTAGTAGCCCACTTGCGCATACTTTTCATGAGTAATCCTCGTTTCTCCTTTCTTCTCGTGTGTGTTCATTTAAGCCGTTAAAATTTATTAGGAATAAAAATGAATTGACCTAAATCTTGAATCAAAGCCTAAATGATCGAGTTGTCTCCTAACTGAGTACACACGAATAGCGGGGTAAAAAAAATTGGGTGCCCTCAAAGGTCCAGGATATATCCCCCACAATTGAATCAGTGAATAAACCGGCACCTCCTCCCCATAAGAGTTTATATTTGAATCTATAACACATCTTTAAACAACCTCATCCAAAATATCACAGGCTCTGGTAAATCAGGAAGCTGATAGCGAAACCGAATTGGAGGTCACAACTCACTAGTTATTATCCACAATTCAATAAAGTAATCAGCGAGACGACAACATAGCTACTACAATTCCACATATACAGCAACCTGAAGGGTTTCAGTAAGAAGGAGCAGTCAAGGAGTAGTATCACTCCAAAGAAAAACACAAATCATCTTTCATCATCGCAAACACCACAGAAGTCACTCTGGTGGTAATACCTATAACGTCTGAAAATACATTTAAACAATCAAAAGTATTGGACCTCTACAGAATTTAACGGGTGAGTGGGCGACAGCATTGTACATCTACAGTAGAAGATTGACGGGTGTATACCTGTGTGTTTCACTATTTTTTTTTATCCACCACTCCACGGCTACCTACCCACTTCCACGCCCGTCGACTCGGCCCGCCCATTCCTCCGCCCCCTAATTCAGCGGAAACTGTTATTCTCTCAGCCTATCCCCCACCCCACC